>JAVHYY010000838.1:0-56614 GCA_035221665.1 Okamejei kenojei
AAAATATATTAAAAAAATAAATATAATATATATATAAAATTATATATATGAAAAAAACAAATCTATATATAATATAAAAAATATACAACCACACACACACACCACGCACCCCCCCCCCACACACCCACACACCCACACACACCCACACACACACACACACCCCCGCACAACACACACCACACACACCACACACACACACACACACACACACCCACAACACACCCACACCACCACACACACCCCCAACACACACACACTCCCTCACCCCAACCCCCCCCCCACCCACTCACACTCCCCACCCCATCCACTACACTCACTCGCACACCCACACACACACCCCCCACCCCCACACGCACACACCCCGCCCACACACCACAACACACCCCACAACACCACCCCATTCACATTTCACACACACACACCCCACACCCCCCCCCCTACACACACCCCCCCTCACACACACAACAACACATACCACTCCCCTCAACAAGCACACACACCCCCACCACCCCACCCCACACCCACACCCCTTCCCTCCCCCCCCTCACCCACACACACACAACACACCCTCCACCACACCCCCCACCCCACATCACCCCCCCACAACCCCCCCACCACAACCCCCCACACACAACCCCACACACACACCCCCCCACACACACACACACCCACCACACACGCATACATAAACCCCGCCCACCCCACAACCACACCCACACACAGCACACACACACACACACCCCACGCACACACACACACCCCCACAAAACACACACCCCCCACCACAACACACACACACCACCCCACCCACCACACACACCCCCCCACACACACCCCCACACACACCCCCCCACCATCCCCCCCCCACAACACCCCACCACCCACACACACCCCACGCACACACACCACACCCCCTCCCACCACACACACCCACACCCCTGACCACAACCTTCACACACCACCATCCCCCCCTCACAACACACCCCCCCCACCCCCCACACAACACACACACCCCCCACACACACCCCCAACCACACCCCACCACCCCACACACACACACACACACCCCCACACCAACCACACTCACACACCCCCCACACCCAACACTCACGCATATCACATAAACCACCGCCCACACACACCACACACAGCACACCACACCCTACGCACACACACACACACACCCCACACACACACACACACCACCCACAACACAACACACCCCCCCACCACACCCCCCACACACACACACATCCCCCCCACACACACACCCCACACCCCACACCCCCACCACATGCACACACCCCCCCACACCCACCCCCACATCACACACCCACACCCACCCCCACACACACACCCACACACACACCCCCACACACCAGCCATACCCACACACACACACACCCACCCCACCACCCCCCCACACACACACACCCCCAAACACACCACACCCCAACCACACCACACACACACACACCACACACGCACAACACACACACACACAACACCACACACACACACACACACTCCACCACACACCCCCACCCCCACCACACCACACACCCCACACACACCCCCAACACACACACACCCCGCACACTCACACACACCCCACCACCCACACCACACACACACACACACCCCCCACACCCCCCCACACAACACCCCCACCCCCCCCCCCACCACACACCACCACCACCCTCCCACACCACACACACCCCCCTCACACCCCCCCTCACCCACACACACACACACACACCTCACCACCACACCCCCCACACACCCCCTCACACCCCCCACACACACCCCACACACACACCACCACCACCCCCACACACACACACACCTCACCACCACACACACACAACCCACACACACAACATCATAACCACGCCCACACAACACACACACACACACACCCCCACACACACACACACCAACACACCCAAACACACACACACCCCCCCAACCCCCCCCACACACACCCCCCCCACACACACACACCCACACCACCCACAACACACACACACACACATACACACCACACACACACACACACACACCCCACACACACACACCACCCCACCACACCACCCAACTCCCACCCCACACACCACCCCACACACCCACACACACACACCCCCCACAACCCCTTCGCACACAAACACACACACCCACCACACCCACCACAGCACCCCGCACACACACACCCGACACACATTTCCCACCCACACACACACCCACCCACCCACACAACACACCCACCCCACACACACACACACACACACCCCCCGCACACACCACACACCCACACACCACAAAAAAACCCCACACACACACACACCCCACACACACACACACACCACACACACACACACACATCCCCCCCACACACACACCCCCCCCCCACACCCACACACACACACCACCACACACAAACCCACCCCACAACACAACAACCCCCCTACACACCCATCACACACAACCTCACACACAAACACACCACACACACACACACACACACACACACACACCACACCCTAACCCCCCCCACACACACCCCCATCAACACACACACCCACACACCCACACACACCACACACACACAACACACACACCACACCACACACCCCACACACACCCCCACACACACCCCAACACACACACACACTCACACACCACACCACACAACAAACACACACTCAACACCCCACAACACACACCCACACACCCCAAACACACCCCCCCACACACACACACACCTCCACTCACACATCACACAAACACACACACCAACCCACACACACACACCAAACACACACACACCCCCACACACACACACACACCCCCCTCACTCACCCACACACCACCCCCCCCCACCCCCCCACACCCCCCCCCTCACCCACACACACACACACCCCCCCTTCCACACACACAGATGTAATTTTGCCTGGGTTCCAGCAACTATGTTACTGAGAAAGGTTGAACAAGTTAGGTCTTTATTCTTTGGAGCGCAGAAGGTTAAGGAGCACTTGTGGCTAAAGGGATCAGGGGGTATGGAGAAAAGGGAGGTACGGGATACTGAGTTGGATGATCAGCCATGATCATATTGAATGGCATTGCAGGCTCGAAGGGCCGAATGGCCTACTCCTGCACCCATTTTCTATTTTCTTTATAACGGTTTCGTCTGCCATAAATGCACCCAATATGTGCTAGTAATGTCGTGTTTACCAGATTATTGACCCTCTTTGATCCCCTCCTGCAGGGTTTAGTAGCCGTTTCTGTGGACGGAGAGACGGGGACGTGAGCGGCCATTGAGTGCGGCCAGGGTGCCGGTGAGCCCCCCCATCTGCTCGGTGTGCGAGCTGAGCTTTGATGGAGGACCCAATGATGGGGCACACCAAGGAGAAGCGTTATGTGTGTGACGTGTGTGGCAAGGCCTGGCGGTACCAGAGCGAGCTGGAGGCCCACCGGCGGGTGCACACGGGAGAACGTCCCTTCAACTGCTCGGAATGCGGCAAGAGTTTCACCCACTCCAAGTACCTGCAGAAGCACAACCACGTGCACTCCAGCGAGAGGCCCTTCACCTGCTCCAACTGCGGCACGAGCTTCAAGAGGGCGAATCACCTGAAGATGCACCAGCAGGTACACACGGGCGAGAAGCCCTATGGCTGCTCCACCTGCGACATGAGCTTTGTCCAGTTGTCGCAGCTACGGCAGCACCGGCTGGTGCACAGCAGTGAGCGGCCCTTCAACTGCTCTGATTGTGGCAAAGACTTCAAGTCGTCCAATCTCCTGAAGAGGCACAGGCGCATGCACGCCAGCGAGCGCCCCTACACCTGCAGCGACTGCGGCAAAGGCTTTACCCAATCCAAGAACCTGCTGTCCCACCAGCGCATCCACACCGGCGAGCGCCCCTACACCTGCGCCCAGTGCGGCAAGGGCTTCACCCACTCCAGCACCCTGCTGGAGCACCAGCGCACCCACACCGGGGAGCGGCCCTACACTTGCGCCCAATGCAGCAAGAGCTTCACCAAGTCCGGTAACCTGCTGTCCCACCAGCGCACCCACACCGGCGAGCGCCCCTATACCTGCACTCAGTGCGGCAAGGGCTTCACCCACTCTAGCACCCTGCTGAAGCACCAGCGCACCCACACCGGGGAGCGGCCCTACACCTGCACCCAGTGCGGCAAGGGGTTCATCTGCTCCAGTCACCTGCTGTCCCACCAACACACCCACACCGGCGAGCGCCCCTATACCTGTTCCCAGTGCGGCAAGGGCTTTACCCGGTCCAGTCACCTGCTGGAGCAACCAGCGCACCCACACCGGCGAGCGCCCCTACACCTGCATCCAGTGCGGCAAGGGCTTCACCCGGTCCAGTAACCTGCTGGAACACCAACACACCCACACTGGTGAGCGCCCCTACACCTGCACCCAGTGCGGCAAGGGCTTCACCCGGTCCAGTCACTTGCTGCAGCACCAGCGCACCCACACCGGTGAGCTTCCATTCACCTGCACCCAGTGCGGTAAGAGCTTCACCCGCTCCGGCACCCTGCTGGATCACCAGTGCACCCACACTGGTGAGCGCCTCTTCACCTGCACCCACTGAGGCAAGGGCTTCACTCGCTCCTCCAAGCTACTGTCCCACCAGTGGGTGCACACCGGTGCCCTTCCCGTCCCCAGCCCGGTGTGTGTAGAGCGCTTTACCATGGCCTCTCACACCCTGTCTCACCAGTGCGGGCACACTAGTGGCCAGCCCTACGACTGCCCGTACTACAGTGAGGTATTTGACAACTTGCGGGGGTTGCGGCAGCACCGGCGGACCCACGCCGGCGAGCAGCTGCTCCCACTGTGACAACAGCACGGGGGCTGTGGGAGCACCAGCGGATACACACCGGAGACAGACTCTTTGTGTGCGCTGAGTGTGGCAAGGGTTTCACCCGCCTTGACCACCTGCTGGAGCACCAACGAGTCCGCACCAGCCAGCGCCCCTTCACCTGCCTGCTCTGTGGCAAGGCCTTTGCCCGCTCCTCCAGCCTGCTGGCACACCGCCACATGAATAGATAGGCGCTGTTTAGGTAGACACAAAATGCTGGAAGGAATGGGTAACGTTTCAGGGTCGAGACCCATCTTCAGTGTCGACCCGAAACGTCACCCATTGCCTGTCCCGTCGTCCCCGCGCATTACATTCTCTAGGCCCCCATTCTCTCATCTTCACCATAGACGTCCAGTTACTCTACACCTCCATTCCCCACCAGGATGGTCTCAAAGCCCTCCCGTTCTTCCTCGACCGGAGAAGCCACCTATACCCATCCACTGATACTCTCTTCTGCTTAGTGGAGTTGGTCTTTACCCTCAATAACTTCTCTTTTGACTCCTCCCATTTCCTCCACATACAAGGCGTAGCTATGGGCACGCGCATGGGCCCCAGCTACGCCTACCTCTTTGTCGGGTACGTCGAACAATGATTGTTCGAGGCATAACAGGGCCCCATCCCCGACCTCTACCTCTGCTACATCGACGATTGCTTTGGTGCCACCTCCTGCACTGACACACAATAATAATAATAATAATAATAATAATATCTTTTATTATCATTGCACATAAGTGCAACGAGATTTGGGTATGCAGCTTCCATCCGAAGTCATACTTAAATAACTAATAAAATTTAGATTTAGATACCCAGAGAACATGGTTTGTAGAAGAACATTAAAACAATCAAACAGTCAAACCAGACTAAATTGCAGATGTGTCTGTGCGACGTGACCATCCGAGAGAGACAGTCCATGGGGGTGGGGGATACTCAGCAGGGTCGGGTCAGAGCCGCTATAGCCCTGGGAATGAAGCTGTTCCTGAGTCTGGAGGTGCGGGCGTACTTCAAACAGTACATTACAAGGGTGAGAGGGGTCTTTATGGATGCTGACGGCCTTCCTGAGGCACCGTGTGTGGTAGATGCCCTCCAAGGCTGGTAACAGTGCCCCAATAATCTTCTGCACCCTGTGGATGACGCGCTGAAGAGCTCTCCTCTCCGCCTCCGTGTAGCTGAGATACCACACAGAGATGCCATACGTTAGTATGCTCTGTGTCGTGCAGCGGTAGAAGGTTGTCAGCAGCTGTTGGGGCAGACCAGTCCTTTTCAATGTTCTCAGGAAAACCAATCGTTGCTGTGCCTTCTTGACCAGCGCAGCGCTGTTGGTGGACTATGTGAGGTCCTCTGAGATGTGAGTGCCCAGAAACTTAATGCTGGACACTCTTCCCGTAGATGGAGATTGATGCGTATTCCCTATTCCGTGACCTCCTGAAGTTGATAAACAGCTCCTTGGTCTTGGAGGTGTTTAGTGGCAAGTTATTGCGTGAGCAGCAGTCTGCCAGGTTCTGCACCTCCGCACTGTATTTTGTTTCATCACTGTTGGTGATCAGCCAGATCACCGTTGTGTCATCTTCAAACTTGATGATGGTATTGGTGTCGAATGCAGGAACACAGTCGTGTGTGAAGAGGGAGTAGAGCATGGGGCTCAGTGCATAGCCCTGTGGTTTGCTGGTGCTCAGGGTGATAGTGGAGGACAGGTGCAGGCCCGGTCTCACTGCCTGCGGTCGCTCCGTCAGAAAATCCAGGATCCAATCGCATATCGGCGAGCTGAGGCCTAGCTGGTGGAGTTTGGTGGTGAGCTTGGTGGGGATAACTGTATTGAAGGCAGAGCTATAGTCTATGAAGAGCATCCTCACGTACGTGCCCTGTCTTTCTAGATGAGTCAGGACAGTGTGAAGAGCCAGAGAGATGGCATCTTCTATGGATCTATTTGCCCTGTATGCAAATTGATGAGAATCCAGTGAGGCAGGGATGCTGGATTTGATGTGGGAGAGGGCAGCCTTTCGAAGCACTTAATTGGTATTGGAGTTAGGGCAACAGGGCGGTAGTCATTCAGGTTGGTGACACCTGACTTTTTCGGCACCGGCACTATGGTAGCTGTCTTCAGGCACTTGGGGACCATTGCCAGAGATAGAGAGGTTAAAGATCTTCGTAAATACCTCCGCCAGTTGTACAGGACAGTCCTTTAGTACCCTACCCTGGCCTCCACCCGGGCCTGCAGCATTGCGTGGATTGATCCTACGCAGAGCGCACTGTACCTCCTGAGTGTTAAGGCCTCTCCTTCCGCCCTGGCCAGGGTTATTCCTCTCCTGGTGGTGTTGCCAGTTTTGAAGCGGGCAAAGAAGGTGCTTAACTCGTGGGCCAGTGTGATATCACTGTGGGGGCAGGCAGGGCTGCTCTTGTAGTCAGTGATGTCCCTGACACCCTGCCACATGCTTCTGGTGTCCGCGGTATTGAAGTGGTCTTCCACCCTTTGCCTGTGGATGTCTTTGGCCTTTTTTATATCTTTGTTCAGGTTTGACCTGACAGCACTGTAGGCAGAAGTGTCCCTGGATTTAAAGGCAATGTTGCGTGCCCTTAGCAGCTTCTGAACCTCCTTGTTCATCCATGGTTTCCGGTTTGGGAACATCTTTATTTGTTTGTCCACTGTGACAGACTCCACACAGCAGTTGATGTAGGAGAGCACAGTGGATGTGTACTCCTCCAAGTCTACCTCTGTACCACTGGTAGCCTTTTGTGCAAACAGGTCCCAGTCGGTGCGATCCTGGAGTTGTAGGGTGGCGTCCTCGGGCCATATTTTGATCGTCTTTATTGCAGGTTTGGTCTTGCGGATGAGGGGTTGGTATGCAGGCAGTAGAAACAGTGAGAGGTGATCGGGTTGTCCCAGGGATGGGCAGGGGAGAGCTCTGTATGTTGGTGTACACTTTATCCAGCGTGTTTGAGCCCCTGGTAGGGCACTGCACATGCTGGTGGAATTTACGGAGCGCAGCTCGTAGGTCGACCTGATTAAAGTGCCCTGCAACAATGAAGGCACCATCGGGGTGAGCATCCTGCTGCTTGCTGATGGCCGAGTGCAGCTGTGCTAGCGCTAGGTTAGCATTAGCCTGTGGTGGGATGTATATGGCCATGATGATAACCACAGTAAACACCCGAGGCAGGTAAAACGACCTACATGTAAGCAGTAGGTATTCTAGGTCTGGGGAACAGTAGCTCTCTACTGCGGTGTGGTTGGTGCACCAGTCATTGTTGATATAGATACAGAGCCCGCCACCCTTGCTCTTACCGGAGTCCTTTGTTCTATCAGCACGATGCAGCAACCGGTTTGTTAGGTCCACAGCCCCGTTGGGAACCAGCGTGCTGAGCCAGGTCTCTGTGAAGATCAGCTCACAGCACTCTGACTGACTGACTAACTTCATCCGCTTCATCACTAACTTCCATCCGGCACTCAAATACACCTGGACCATTTTCAACACTTCCCTACCATTCCTTGACCTCACTATCTCCATCGCAGTTGATAGACTTCTGACCGACATCCACTATAAACCCACTGACTCCCAAGGCTATCTAGACTACTCTTCTTCCCACCCTGATTCCTGTAAGGACTCCATCACCTACTCCCAATTCCCCCGTCTACGCCGCATCTGCTCCCAGGATGAGGTCTTCCACACCAGGGCATCGGAAAGGTCCTCATTCTTTAGGGAACGGGAGTTCCCCTCCCCTCCTATAGATGAGGCTTGCACGATTGTCCCCTAGTCCCACCTACCTGCACTCAGACCATAACCCTCCATTCCTTTCCCATCTATATACCTAACCAATTTATTTTTAAATGATAACATCGAACCTGCCTCCACCACTTCCACTGGAAGCTCATTCCACACAGCTACCACTGAGTAAAGAAGTTCCCCCTCATGTTACCCCTAAACGTCTGTCCCTTAATTCTCATATCGTGTCCTCTTGTTTGAATCTTCCCTATTCTCAATGGAAAAAGCGTATCCACGTCAACTCTGTCTATCACTCTCATCATTTTAAAGACCTCTATCAAGTCCCCCCTTAACCTTCTGTGCTCCAAAGAATAAAGACCTAACTTGGTCAACCTTTCTCTGTAACTTAGTTGCTGAAACCCAGGCAACATTCTAGTAAATCTCCTCTGTACCCTCTCTATTTTGTTGACATCTTTCCTATAATTTGGCGACCAAAACTGTACACCATACTCCAGAATTGGCCTCAGCAATGCCTTGTACAATTTTAACATTACATCTCAACTTCTATACTCAATGCTCTGATTTATAAAGGCCGGCTCACCAAAAGCTTTCTTTACCACCCTATCTACATGAGATTCCACCTTCAGGGAACTATGCACAGTTATTCCTAGATCCCTCTGTTCAACTGCATTCCTCAATTCGCTACCATTTATCCATAAACGTTTTATTTTGAGTTGTCCTGCGAAGTTGTAGCACCTCACACTTATCAGCATTAAACTCCATCTGCCATCTTTCAGCCCACTCTTCCAAACGCCTATATAACCATATAACATAACAATTACAGCACGGAAACAGGCCCTCTCGGCCCTTCCAGTCCGTGACGTATCTCTCTGTAGACTTTGAAAATCTACTTAATTATCCACAACACCACCTATCTTTGTATTATCTTTGTACTTACTAGTCCAATTTACCACGCCTTCATCCAGATCATTGATGTATATTACAAACAACAGTGGACCCAACACAGATCCCTGAGGCACCCCACTAGTCACCAGCCTCCAACCTGACAAACAGCCATCCACCATTACTCTCTGGCATCTCCCATTCAGCCACTGTTGAATCCATCTTGCTATTCCACCATTAATACCCAACAAGTGAACCTTCTTAACCAACCTTCCATGTGGAACGTTGTCAAAGGTCTTACTGAGGTCCATATAGACAACATCCACCGCTTTACCCTCATCAATATCCCTAGTAACCTCTTCAAAAAATTCAAGATTCGTCAACCATGACCTTCCACGCACAAATCCTGGAAGGTTATGATTGACTAATCTCGAACTTCTTGAAAACATTAGTTAAGACCAAAGTTGGACTCTTGAAGACTGAAAAAGGTGATTTTATTATGGGGAACAAGGAAATGGCAGATGAGTTGAACAGGTACTTTGGATCCAACTTCACTAAGGAGGACACAAGCAATCTTCCTGATGTACTAGTGGCCAGAGGATCTGGGGTGACGGAGGAACTGAAGGAAATCCACATTAGGCAGGAAATGGTGTTGGGTAGACTGATGGGACTGAAGGCTGATAAATCTCCAGGGCCTGATGGTCTGCAACCCAGGGTACTTAAGGAAGAGGCTCTAGAAATTGTGGACGTATTGGTGATCATTTTCCAATGTTCTATAGATTAAGGATCAGTTCCTGTGAATTGGAGGGTAGCTAATGTTATCGCACTTTTTAAGAAATGTGGGAGAGAGAAAACGGAATTATATACGTTAGCCTGACCGGTGGTGGGGAAGATGCTGGAGTCAATTATAAAAGATGAAATCGCCGCATATTTGGATAGCAGTAACAGGATCGGTCCAAGGCAGCATGCATTTAGGAAGGGGAAATCATGCTTGACTAATCTGCAATTTTTTGAGGATGTAACTAGGAAATGGACAAAGGAGGGCCAGTGGATGTAGTGTACCAGGACTTTCTGAAAGCATTTTATAAGGTTCCACATGGGAGATTAATGGGCAAAATTAGGGCATAGGGTTTTGCGGGTAGAGTGCTGACATGGATAGAAAATTGGTTGGCAGACCACAGCTATTTACCATATACATCAATGAAGAGATTTAAAAGTACCATTAGCAAATTTGCAGATGACACAAAGCTGGGTGGGAATGTGAACTGTGATGAGGATGCTATGAGAATGCAGGGTGTCTTGGACAGGTTGGGTGAGTGGGCATATGCATGGCAGTTGCAGTTTAATGTGGATACATGTGAAGTTATCCACTTTGGTAGCAGAAACAGGAAGGTAGATTATTATCTACATGTCAAGTTGGGAAATGCGGATGTACAACGGGATCTGGGGGTCCTTGTTCATCAGTGACTGAAAGTTAGCAGGCTGGTACAGCAGGCAGTGAAAAAAACGAATGGCCTGTTGGTCTTCAAAACAAGAGCAGTTGAGTATCAGAGCACAGACGTCCTACTGCAGTTGTAGAGGGCCATCATGACACAGTTTGTGTACAGTTTTGGTCTCCAAATTTGAGGAAGGACATTCTTGATATTGAGAGAGTGCAGTGTAGGTTCACAAGTTTAATTCCCGAGATGGCGGAAGTCATATGCTGAGAGAATGGAGCGGCTGGGCTTGTACACTCTGGAGTTTAGAAGGATGAGAGGGGATCTGATTGAAACATATAGGATTATTAAGGGTTTGGACATGCTAGAGGCAGTTAATATGTTCCCGATGATGGGGGAGGTCCAGAACCAGGGGTCACAGTTTAAGAATAAGAGGTAAGCCATTTAGAACGGAGATGAGGAAACACATTCACACAGTGAGTTGTGAGTCTGTGGAATTCTCTGCCTCAGAGGGTGGTGGCGGCCGGTTCTGACGAATCTTATTGAATCTATCTGACGAATCTTATTGAATTTTGTGAGAATGTAACTAGTAGAGTGGATAAGGGAGAAGCAGTGGATGTGTTGTATCTGGACTTTCAGAAGGCTTTCAACAAGGTCCCACACAAGAGATTGGTATACAAACTTAAAGCACACGGTATTGGTGGTTCAGTATTGATGTGGATAGAGAACTGGCTGGCAGACAGGAAGCAAAGAGTAGGAGTGAACGGGTCCTTTTCAGGATGGCAGACAGTAACTAGTGGGGTGCCGCAAGGCTCAGTGCTGGGACCCCAGCTATTTACAATATACATTAATGATTTGGACCAGGGAATTAAATGCAACATCTCGAACTTTGCGGATGACACAAAGCTGGGGAGGCAGTGTTAGCTGTGAGGAGGATGCTAGGAGGCTGCAGGATGACTTGGATAGACTGGGTGAGTGGGCAAGTGCATGGCAGATGCAGTATAATGTGGATAAATGTGAGGTGATCCACTTTGGTGGCAAAAACAGGAAGGTAGACTATTATTTGAATGGTGACCGATTAGGAAAAGGGGAGATGCAGCGAGATCTGGGTGTCATGGTACACCAGTCATTGAAAGTAGGCATGCAGGTGCAGCAGGCTGTGAAGAAAGCGAATGGTATGTTGGGATTCATAGCAAAAGGACTTGAGTACAAGAGCAGGGAGGTTCTACTGCAGTTGTAGAGGGTCTTGGTGAGGCCACACCTGGAGTATTGCGTACAGTTTTGGTCTCCTAATCTGAGGAAAGACATTCTTGCCATAGAGGGAGTACAGAGAAGATTCACCAGACTGATTCCTGGGATGGCACGACTTTCATATGAAGAAAGACTGGATAGACTTGGCTTGTACTCGCTGGAATTTAGAAGATTGAGGGGTGATCTCATAGAGACTTACAAAATTCTTAAGGGGTTGGACAGGCTAGATGCAGGAAGATTGTTCCCGATGTTGGGGAAGTCCAGGACAAGGGGTCACAGTTTAAGGATAAGGGGGAAGTCTTTTAGGACCGAGATGAGAAAATCGTTTTTCACACAGAGAGTGGTGAATCTGTGGAATTCTCTGCCACAGAGGGTAGCTGAGGCCAGTTTGTTGGCCATATTTAAGAGGGAGTTGGATGTGGCCCTTGTGGCTGAAGGGATCAGGGGGTATGGAGAGAAGGCAGGTACAGGATACTGAGTTGGATGATCAGCCATGATCATATTGAATGGCGGTGCAGGCTCGAAGTGCCGAATGGCCTGCTCCTGCACCTAATTTCTATGTTTCTATGTTTCTCTCGATACGTTCGAGCGAGAATTAGATAGTGGTCTTAAATATAGCGGTCAGGGTATATGGGGAGAAGCCCGGAACGGGGTACTGATTGTCGATGATCAGCCATGGTCATATTGAATGACGGTGCTGGCTCGAAGGGCCGAATGACCTACTCCTGCACCTGTTCGTGTCTTGTCTGATGTCTATTTTATCAGGACTAGGCGTGCATTTCACCCTACACTTGCGCTCGGTCCTCCAAGGCCTGCTGGATCTCCCGGTTGACAACCATTTTAACTCCCCTTCCCTCTCCCACACTGATGTTTCTGTCCTGGGCCTCCTCCATTGCCAGAGTGAGGTGACACGCAAACTGGAGGAACAGCACCTCATAGCTTACACCCCAATGACATGAACATTGAATTCTCCAAATTAAGGAAACTTCCCCCTCCTAATCAAGTCCTGGAGTCTGTCCCAACCCCATCTCTTTTTTCCACATTTCTCCCCCGACTCCACCAGTCCAAAGAAGGATCCAGACCCGACACATCACCTATCCATTCCCCTCCAAAGTGCTGGTAGAACTCAGCAGGTCAGCCATCCATGGTGGGAAATGGATGGAGAAGTGTTCCTATTACAAGCTCTCCTTGGCCCTGTCAAGAATGTGGTGTCCATTCTTGGGATGGTAAACAAGGTCCGAGCTGACCAATCATCGACAACCCTCCCCTTGTGGGCCATCTCTTTGTCATTCCTCTGTTTTGTTCTCGCTGGATGACAAGCAGAACCATCTTGGCTTAACAGTAGACCTTCCTTTTTTATTATTATTATTATTATTTTTTTAATTAGAAGTTATGTACAATAATATAAACCAAAAATAACATAATACATTTCATGTACCACTTCTTGTTTTAAACTTTAATAATAGGAGAAGGAAGAACAAACAGAAGGAATGAAAAGAGAAATAGAGAAAGTTAGATAAGATAGTGAGTACGTGAAAAAGTGAAAAGTAAGAGCCCGTAAAGACGTAGAGCATGAGGAAGAATAAAATAAAGAAAAATACTAATTAAAAAAAGGAAAATATAAGAAAATCAGATAAGATGATATAAAAGGGATGTACCTACTTCATATATTTACACACCCCTCACCAGGTCCTGAAACAGTTTATTTCCAGAGTTATGATAACCATATAACAATTACAGCATGGAAACAGGCCCTCTCGGCCCTTCCAGTCCGTGCCGACCATTTGTTTTCCCCTAGTCCCATCTACCTGCACTCAGACCATACCCCTCCATTCCCTTCCCGTCCATATACCTATCCACTTTACTTTTAAATGTTAAAATCGATCCTGCCTCCACCACTTCTGCTGGAAGCTCATTCCACACAGCCACCACCCTCTGAGTAAAGAAGTTCCCCCTCACGTTACCCCTAAACTTCCGTCCCTTAATTCGCATGTCATGCCCTCTTGTTTGAATCTTCCCTACCCTTAATGGGAAAAGCTTATCCACGTCAACTCTGTCTATCCCTTTCATCATTTTAAAGACCTCAATCAAATTCCCCCTTAATCTCTGCGCTCCAAAGAATAAAGACCTAACTTGTTCAACCTTTCTCTGTAACATAGTTGCTGGATCCCAGGCAACATTCTAGTAAATCTCCTCTGTACTCTCTCTATTTTTTTGACATCCTTCCTATAAATTGTACACCATACTCCAGAATTGGTCTCACCAATGCCTTGTACAATTTTAACATTACTTTCCTGCTCCTATATTCAATGCTCTGATTTATAAAGGCCAGCACACCAAAGGTCTTTTCTTTACCACCCCATCAACATGCGATTCCACCTTCAGGGAACTATGCACACTTATTCCTAGATCTCTCTGTTCCACAACATTCCTCAATTCCCTACCATTTACCATGTACGTCCTATTTTGATTTGTCCTGCCAAGATGTAGCACTTCACACTTATCAACATTAAACTCCATCTGCCATCTTTCAGCCCACTTTTCCATATGGCCCAAATCTCTCTGTAGACTTTGAAAATCTACTTCATTATCCACAACACCACCTATCTTAGTATCATCTGCATACTTACTTATCCAATTTTCCACCCCATCATCCAGATCATTGATGTACATGACAAACAACAGTGGACCCAACACAGATCCCTGAGGCACCCCACTGGTCACCGGCTTCCAACCTGACAAACAGCCATCCACCATTAATCTCTGACATCTCCCATTCAGCCACTGTTGAATCCATCTTGCCTCTCCACCATTAACACCCAAAGATTGAACCTTCTTAACCAACTTTCCATGGGAACCTTGTCAAAGGCCTTACTGAAATCCATATAGACAACATCCACTGTTTTACCCTCATCAATTTCCCTAGTAACCGCTTCAAAAATTCAAGAAGGTTTGTCAAACATGACCTTCCAGGCACAAATCCATATTGGCTGTTCCTGATCAGACCCCGTTTATCCAGATGCTTATATATATTATCTCTAAGTATCCTTTCCATTAATTTACCCACCACTGACGTCAAACTAACAGGTCTATAATTGCTAGGTTTATTCTTTGAACCCTTTTTAAACAATGGAACAACATGCGCAGTACGCCAATCCTCCGGTATTATTCCCGTTTCTAATGACATTTGAAATATTTCTGTCATAGCTCCTGCTATTTCTACACTAACTTCCCTTAATGTCCTAGGGAATATCCTATCAGGACCTGGAGATTTATCCACTTTTATATTTTTCAAAAGTGTCAGTACTTCCTCCTCTTTGAATCTCATAGTTTCCATAGCTACTCTACTTTTTTTCCTTACTTCACATAGTTCAATATCCTTCTCTTTGGTGAATACCGAAGAAAAGAAATTGTTCAATATCTCCCCCATCTCTTTTGGCTCTGCAGATAGCTGTCCATTCTGGTTCTCTAATGGTCCAATTTTATCCCTCGTTATCCTTTTGCTATTAATATAGCTGTAGAAACCCTTTGGGTTTACTTTCACCTTTCTTGCCAAAGCAACCTCATATCTTCTTTTAGCCTTCCTAATTTATTTCTTAAGATTCTTTTTACATTCTTTATACTCCTCTAGCACCTCATTTACTCCATGCCTCCTATAATTATTGTAGATATCTCTCTTTTTTCGAAACAAGTGTCCAATTTCCCTTGAAAACCATGGCTCTTTCCAATGTTTACTATTTCCTTTCACCCTAACAGGGACATAAAGATTCTGTACTCTTACAATTTCTCCTTTAAATGTCCTCCATTTCTCTTCTACATCCTTCCCATAAAACAGAGTGTCCCAATTCACTCCTTTTAAATCCTTACGCATTCCCTCAAAGGTAGCCTTTCTCCAATCAAAAATCTCCACCCTTGGTCCAGTTCTGACTCTCTCCATAATTATATTGAAGCTAATGGTATTGTGATCACTGGTCCCAAAGTGCTCACCAACGCATATCTCCGTCACCTGACCTGCCTCATTTCCTAACAGGAGGTCCCTTCTCTGGTCGATACCTCTATGTACTGCTGCAAAAAACTATCCTGCACACATTTTACAAACTCCAAACCATCCAGCCCATTTACAGAATGTGTTTCCCAGTCTATTTTTGGAAAATTGAAATCTCCCACAATCACTACCTTGTGCTTACTACTAATATCTGCTATCTCCTTACATATTTGCTCTTCCAATTCTCGCTCCCCATTTGGCGGTCTATAGTACACCCCTAAAAGTGTTGCCACACCGTTCCCACTTCTCAGTTCCACCCAAATAGCCTCCCTAGACGAGCACTCTAATCTATCCTGCCAAAGCACTTCTGTAATATCCTCTCTGACAAGCAATGCAACACCTCCACCTCTGGTCCCTCCAATTCTATAACACCTGAAGCAACGAAATACTGGAATATTTAGTTTCCAATCACAGCCGTCCTGCAACCATGTTTCACTGATTGCCACAACATCATATTTCCAGGTGTCAATCCAGGCTCTAAGTTCATCCACCTTTCTTACAATGCTCTTAGCAATTAAAATATACACATTTTATAAACCCACCATCCCTTATTCTCTGTCTATTATCTTTTTCCTCTTTCTCGCCTACATTTTGGGTCCGAGTGCTTCCCTTCTCTGCCTCTTGCCCCACACCCCCTCTACCTGAGTCCCTCCCCCCAGCCTTTCTAGTTTAAAGTCTCTCCAGTAGCCTTTGCAAATCTCCCTGCCAGGATATTGGTCCTCCTCGGGTTCAAGTGCAACCCGTCCTTTTTGTACAGATCATGCCTTCCCCAAAAGAGGTCCCAGTGATCAAGAAACTTGAATCCCTGCCCACTGCACCAGTCCCTCAGCCATGCATTTATCCTCCACCTCATTCCATTCCTACTCTCACTGTCACGCGGCACAGGCAGTAATCCTGAAATCGTTACCCTTTTGGTCCTCCTTAACTTTCCCCCCAACTCCCTAAATTCTCCCTTCAGGACCTGATCTCTTTTTCTGCCTATGTCATTGGTACCTATGTGTACCACAACATCAGGCTCCTCTCCCTCCCTTTTCAGAATCTTTTGGACACGTTCTGACACGTGCGAGACCCTGGCACCAGGGAGGCAAACTACCATCCGGGTTTCCCGACTGCGTCCACAGAATCGCCCATCCGACCCCCTAACTATAGAGTCCCCTATTACAATTGCCCTCCTCTTTTTGCTACCCTTCTGAGCATCAGGGCCGGTCTTTGTGCTGGAGATCCGGCCGGTGTTGCTGCCCCCAGGTAGACTGTCCCCTCCAATTGTACTCAAACCCGAGTACCTATTTTCCAGGTGTACAGTCACAGGGGTACTCTCTAGCCCCTGCCTCTGCCCCTTGCCCTTCCTAACTATGACCCACTTGTCTGCCTCCTGTGGTCTGGGAGTGACTGCCTCCCTGTAGCTCCTCTCTATTACCTCCTCACTCTCCCTGACCAGACGGAGGTCATCGAGCTGCCGCTCCAGTTTCCTAACACGATCCTTTAGGAGCCCCATCTCAACACACCTGGCGCAGATGTGGATGTATGGAGGGCTATCAGATTCCCTGACCTCCCACATCTGACATCCAGAACAGTACACTGCCCTGGCCTTCATACTGCCCCCCTGACACAGGATACAATAGCAGCACAATACAAAGTACACAACAAACTGCTGGGATCTGACTGCCAATCAGCTGCTTTCCCTAGTCCACTTCCCACCAATCAGCTGCTTACCCTAGTCCACTTCCCACCAATCAGCGGTTTATTCAAAAAAAAAAAAAAACACTTCTCTGAATGGAATGTTATGGATTTAGGTAAAAACAAGCCCCGCGCTTGATTTTAAACCTTACTGGTCGGGTGTCGCTCCTCCCCCTCCTCCTCTTCCAACGGCTCCTGTGGGCCCTATGCTTGTAATAAGTCGATAAATGGAGACCAAGTCTTTAAGAATTGGTCTGATTTGCCTGCTTGGACGAATCTCATGTCTTCGAGGTGTAACATTTCGCACATATTTGAAATCCACATTTTTACCGTTGGTGTGGGTGCATATTTCCATAATTTAAGTATAAGTTTTTTGCCGTTATTAAACCATAATTAATGAAACTCTTTTGAAACGAAGTTAGCTCAAAGCTGACTTCCATTGTTCCAAAAATAATCAATTCTACGTTAGGTTAAAATTTTATTTTAAATAATTTTGTAAAAATTTCAAAAATCTCATTCCAAAATTTTTGGATTTTTATGCAAAAAACAAAACAATGTGCTATAATTGCATCTTGAGATAAACATTTATCACAAGTGGGGGAAACATTTGGTAAGATATTATTTTGTTTAGTTAAAATATGTCTTACATTGATCGAGCATTTATGCACATATAGCAAGTATTATCCCAACTCTCTTTTGAGATTTTTATAGATAGTTCTTGTTCCCAATCTCTTCGAATTCTATCAGATGCGGGTATTTCTATATTTAGGATGATATTAAGTTAGTTGAGTCCGTCTTTCTGTTCATAGCTTCATCTAATTGGTCTGGAGTCGGAGACTTCCGGTGGCGCTATGGAGTGAGTGGAACTCGCGCCATTCAGCTCCGCTAAAAATTGGATTAAAAAAATGGGGTAAAAGGGGTTAACTGAACCTACTCACCAGAGGAGAACGGGTGTGAACGGTTCCGGTAGCGTTAAAAAGGTGCGTGACGTCACCAGGCGCACGACTTTACTAAGAAAATGTCGATGCAACGCTCCCCCCCCCCCCCCCCCCACCAAGTGAAAAACCTTGTGAAAAAGGAAGTAGGCCTCACTGGAGTCGTGGACTTGAGTTTGAGTGCCTCCCAGGAAGATATTTTAAAGATGAATGACCTCAAAAAAATTATTATGGGTGAGCTAAAACAAATGCTTAAGGATATGAAAAAAGAATATAAAGAGGAAATAAAAACTTTAAGAGTTGATATTTTGGTGTATCATGAAAATTTGAAAGAAGAGTTCAAAAAAGAAGTTATAGCCACTGTAAAGACTATGATGGACGAATGGAAAGATAAAGCGGGTACTGATTTGCAACAACAGTTGGATGACGTAAACCGTAAAACTGGTGAGATGGAGTTGCTGTTAGAACCTATTAGAATCTCACTTAACCCTCCTCACCCACACACCCCCCCCTCACCCACACACACACCCCACTCATCCACACACACACCCCCTCAACCACACACCCCCTCACCCACACACACCCCCCTCACCCACACACACCCCCCACTCACCCACACACCCCCCTCACCCACACACCCCCCTCACCCACATACACCCCCCTCACCCACACACACACACACCCTCACCCACACACACCCCCCTCACCTACACAACCCCCTCACACACAACCCCCTCACCCACACACACCCCCCCTCACCCACACACACCCCCCTCACCCACCACACACACACACCCCCTCACCCCACACACACCCCCCTCACCCACACACACCCCCCTCACCCACACACCTCACCCACACACACACCCCACACACACACACCCTCACCCACACACACACCCTCACCCACACACACCCTCCTCACCCACACACACCCCCTCTCACCCACACACACCCCCTCACCCACACACACCCCTCACCCACACACACACACCCTCACCCACACACACCCTCCTCACCCACACACACCCCCTCTCACCCACACACACCCCCCTCACCCACACACACCCCTCACCCACACACACACACCCTCACCCACACACACACCCCACCCCCTCACCCACATACAACCCCCCTCACCCACACACACCCCCCCTCACCCACCCCCCCCCCTCACCCACACACACCCCCCCTCACCCACACACACCCCTCACCCACACACACCCCCCCTCACCCACACACACCCCCATCACCCACACACACACCCCCCACACACACACCCCCTCACCCACACACACCCCCCCCTCACCCACACACACCCCCCCTCACCCACACACACACACCCCCTCACCCACACACACACCCTCACCCACCCACACACACACCCCCCTCACCCACACACAACCCCCCTCACACACCACCCACACACACACCCTCACCCACACACACACCCCCCCCCTCACCCACACACACCACCCACTCACCCTCACACCCCCTCTCACCCACACACACCCTCCCTTACCCACACACACACCCCTCACCCACACATACCCCCCTCACCCACACACACACCCCTCACCCACATACACAACCCTCACTCCCACCCCCCTTCACCCCCTTACCCCCCCTACCTCCCAAGTCACCCCCACCACTTCGCACCCCCTCCCCCACTGACGGCTCCCCCTCCTCGCACACCCCCACACCTCCCCTTTTGCCGCCTCAGGTTGAACTGGACATGCCTCAAAGCGGGGATGGGGAGGGTCAGGTCAGGCCAGGCAGCATCTGTGGAGAAGATAGACACAAAGGGCTAGAGGTTGTGAGCTACAAGGAGAGGTTGAGTTGGTTGGGTCATGCAGCAGGGCAGGCAGCTTCTGTGGAGAAAAGGGGATGTTTTTTTGGTCACGACCCTTCTGCAGACCTGAAACGTGGCCTATCCACATTGAATAGAGATGCTGCCTGACATAGAAACATAGAAAATATGTGTGCAGGAGGAGGCCATTCTGCCCTTTGAGCCAGCACCGCCATTGATTGTGATCATGGCTGATCATCGCTTATCAATAACCCGTGTCTGCCTTCTCCCCATATCCCTTGACTCCACTAGCCCTGAGAGCTCCAGCTAACTCCCTCTTAAATCCATCCAGTGATTTGGCCTCCACTGCCGTCTGTGGCAGAGAATTCCACAAATTCACATCTCTCTGGGAGAAAAAGGTTTTTCTCACCTCAGTCTTAAATGACCTCCCCTTTAGACTCTGGAGTAGTTCCTGAGGATTGGAGGGGAGCTAATGTAACCCCACTTTTTAAAAAGGGAGGGAGAGAGAAAACAGGGAATTACAGACCAGTTAGTCTAACATCGGTAGTGGGGAAACTGCTAGAGTCAGTTATTAAAGATGGGATAGCAGAGCATTTGGAAAGTGGTGAAATCATTGGACAAATCATTGGCTGGATGGTTTGGAGTTTGTAAAATGTGTGCACGATAGTTTTTTGCAGCAGTACATAGAGGTATCGACCAGAGAAGGGGCAGTGCTGGACCTCCTGTTAGGAAATGAGGCAGGTCAGGTGACGGAGGTATGCGTTGGTGAGCACTTCAGGACCAGTGATTACAATACCATTAGTTTCAATATAATTATGGAGAGAGTCAGAACTGGACCTCGGGTGGAGATTTTTGATTGGAGAAAGGCTAAATAAGAAGTGGATAAGTCTCCAGGTCCTGACAGGATATTCCCTAGGACATTGAGGGAAGTTAGTGTAGAAATAGCAGGAGCTATGACAGAAATATTTCAAATGTCATTAGAAACGGGAATAGTCCCGGATGATTGGCGTACTGCGCATGTTGTTCCATTGTTTAAAAAGGGTTCAAAGAATAAACCTAGCAATTATAGACCTATTAGTTTGACGTCAGTGGTGGGCAAATTAATGGAAAGGATACTTAGAGATAATATATATAAGCATCTGGATAAACAGGGTCTGATCAGGAACAGTCGACATGGATTTGTGCCTGGAAGGTCATGGTTGACAAACATTCTTGAATTTTTTGAAGCGGTAACTAGGGAAATTGATGAGGGTAAAGCAGTGGATGTTGTCTATATGGATTTCAGTAAGGCCTTTGACAAGGTTCCCCATGGAAGGTTGGTTAAGAAGGTTCAATCTTTGGGTGTTAATGGCGGAGTAGCAAGATGGATTCAACAGTGGCTGAATGGGAGATGTCAGAGAGTAATGGTGGATGGCTGTTTGTCAGGTTGGAAGCCGGTGACCAGTGGGGTGCCTCAGGGATCTGTGTTGGGTCCACTGTTGTTTGTCATGTACATCAATGATCTGGATGATCGGGTGGAAAATTGGATACGTAAGTATGCAGATGATACTAAGATAGGTGGTGTTGTGGATAATGAAGTAGATTTTCAAAGTCTACAGAGAGATTTGGGCCATTTGGAAAAGTGGGCTGAAAGATGGCAGATGGAGTTTAATGCTGTTAAGTGTGAAGTACTACATCTTGGCAGGAGAAACCAAAATAGGACGTACATGGTAAATGGTAGGGAATTGAGGAATGCTGTGGAACAAAGGGATCTAGGAATAACTGTGCATAGTTCCCTGAAGGTGGAATCGCATGTAGATAGGGTGGTAAAGAAAGCCTTTGGTGTGCTGGCCTTTATAAATCAGAGCATTGAATATAGGAGTAGGGAAGTAATGTTAAAATTGTACAAGGCATTGGTAAGACCAATTCTGGAGTATGGTGTACAATTTTGGTCGCCTAGTTATAGGAAGGATGTCAACAAAATAGAGAGAGTACAGAGGAGATTTACTAGAATGTTACCAGGGTTCCAGCAACTATGTTACAGAGAAAGGTTGAACAAGTTAGGTCTTTATTCTTTGGAGCGCATAAGGTTAAGGGGGGACTTGATTGAGGTCTTTAAAATGATGAAAGGGATAGACAGAGTTGACGTGGATAAGCTTTTCCCATTGAGGGTAGGGAAGATTCAAACAAGAGGGCATGACATGAGAATTAAGGGACAGAAGTTTAGGGGTAACGTAAGGGGGAGCTTCTTTACTCAGAGGGTGGTGGCTGTGTGGAATGAGCTTCCAGCAGAAGTGGTGGAGGCAGGATCGATTTTAACATTTAAAAGTAAAGTGGATAGGTATATGGACGTGAAGGGAATGGTATGGTCTGAGTGCAGGTAGATGGGACTAGGGGAAAACAAATGGTCAGCACGGACTGGAAGGGCCGAGAGGGCCTGTTTCCGTACTGTAATTGTTATATGGTTTTGCATTTGTCATTAATATAATGTTTCAATATGAATGCAAGTTTGTAATGTAAGTCAGCATGGATTTACGAAAGGTAAATCATGTCTGACGAATCTTATTGAATTTTTTGAGGATGTAACTAGTAGAGTGGATAAGGGAGAAGCAGTGGATGTGTTATATATAACCATATAACAATTACAGCACGGAAACAGGCCCTTCCGGTCCGTGCCGGCCATTTGTTTTCCCCTAGTCCCATCTACCTGCACTCAGTACATACCCCTCCACTCCCTTCCCGTCCATATACCTATCCACTAGATCCACTACTGCAGTTGTACAGGGTCTTGGTGAGGCCACACCTGGAGTATTGCGTATAGTTTTGGTCTCCTAACCTGAGGAAAGACATTCCTGCCATAGAGAGAGTACAGAGAAGGTTCACCAGACTGATTCCTGGGATGGCACGACTTCCATATGAAGAAAGACTGGATAGACTTGGCTTGTACTCGCTGGAATTTAGAAGATTGAGGGGTGATCTCATAGAGACTTACAACATTCTTAACGGGTTGGACAGGCTAGATACAGGAAGATTGTTCCCGATGTTGGGGAAGTCCAGGACAATGGGTCACAGTTTAAGGATAAGGGGGAAGTCATTTAGGACCGAGATGAGAAAATCGTTTTTCACACAGAGAGTGGTGAATCTGTGGAATTCTCTGCCACAGAAGGTAGTTGAGGCCAGTTCGTTGGCCATATTTAAGAGGGAGTTGGATGTGGCCCTTGTGGCTGAAGGGATCAGGGGGTATGGAGAGAAGGCAGGTACAGGATACTGAGTTGGATGATCAGCCATGATCATATTGAATGGCGGTGCAGGCTCGAAGGGCCGAATGGCCTGCTCCTGCACCTAATTTCTATGTTTCTATGATTATTCTAAGACTGTGGCCCCTGGTTCTGGACTCGACCAATATTGGGAACATTTTTGCTGCATCTAGCTTGTCCAGTCCTTATATAATTTTATATGTTTCTATGAGATTCCCCCTCATCCTTCTAAACTCCAGTGAATACAAGCCTAGTCTTTTCAATCTTTCCTCATATGACAGTCCCACGATCCCATGGATCAATCTCGTGAACCTACGCTGCACAGCCTCAATCACAAGGATGTCCTTCTTCAAATTAGGAGACCAAAACTGTATACAATAGTCCAGATGTGGTCTCACCAAAGCCCTATACAATGGCAGAAGAACCACTCTACTCCTATACTGAAATCCTCTTGTTATGAAGGCCAACATTCCATTAGCTTTCTTCATTGCCTGCTGTACCCGCACGCCAACTTTCAGTGACCGGTGTACAAGGACACCCAGGTCTCGCTGTACCTCCCCCTTACCTAACCTAACACTGTTAAGATAATAATCTGCCCCCTTGTTTTTGCCACTAAAGTGGATAACCTCACTAATATTATATTATAATAATCTATATTATACTGCATCTGCCCACTCACTCAACCTGTTCAGGTCACCCTGCAACCTCCTAACATCCTCTTCACAGTTCACACTGCCACCCAGCTTTGTGTCATCCGCAAATTTGCTAGTGTTGCTCCTAATTCCCTCTTCCAAATCATTAATATATATGGTAAACTGTTGCGGCCCCAACACCGAGCCTTGCGGCACTCCACTCGCCACTGCCTGCAATTCTGAAAAGGACCCGTTCACTCCTACTCTTTGCTTCCGGTCTGCCAACCAATTTTCTATCCACATCAGCACCCTACCCCCATAACCATGTGCTCTAATTTTATTCACCAGTCTCCCGTGCGGGACATTATCAAAGGCTTTCTGAAAGTCTAGATACACTACAACCACTGAAACCCCGTCATCCATTTTACTTGTCACATCCTCAAAAAAATCCAGAAGATTAGTCAAGCATGATTTCCCTTTCATAAATCCATGTTGACTTGGACTAATCCTTTTACTGCTATCCAAATGCTCCATTATTACCTTTTTAATAATTGACTCCAGCATCTTTCCCACCACCAAAGTCAGGCTAACTGGTCTGTAATTCCCCGTTTTCTCTCTCGCTCCTTTCTTGAAAAGTGGGATAACATTAGCTATCCTCCAATCCACAGGGACTGATCCTGAATCTATTGAACATTGGAAAATGATCACCAATGCGTCCACTATTTCTAGAGCCACCTCCCTGAGGACGCTGGGATGCAGACCATCAGGCCCAGGGAATTTATCATCATTCAGTCCCATTAGCCTACCCAATACTGTTTCTCGCCTAATGAAAATTTCTTTCAGTTCCTCTACCCCCTTAGATCCTCTGTCCTCCAGTACATTTGGGAGATTGTTTGTGTCTTCCTTAGTGAAGACAGATCCGAAGTACCTATTCAACTCTTCTACCATTTCCCTGTTGCCCATAATAAATTCACCTGTGTCTGCCTTCAAGGGACCCATATTTGACTTTGCTACTCTTTTTCCCTTAACATATCTAAATAAGCTTTTACTGTCCTTCTTTATATTCCTGGCCAGCTTCCCTTCATACTTCATCTTTTCAGCCCATAGTGCCCGTTTTGTTTCCTCCTGTTGTCCTATGAAAGTTTCCCAATCCTCTGGCTTCCGGCTACTCTTTGCTGTGTTATACATCTTTTCTTCATGTTTTATTCTATCCCTAACTTCTCTTGTCAGCCACGGTTGCCTCCTACTCCCCTTAGAATCTTTCTTCCTTCTGGAATGAAATGATCCTGCGTCTTCCAATTATGCCCAGAAATTCCTGCCATTGCTGTTTCACCTGTGACCTGTTATGTTACTCCAACACTCTGTGTCTTTTTGTGTATGAACCAGCATCTGCAGTTCCATGTGTCTGACAAAGATGGGCACAAAGTGCTGGGGAAACAATATGGGCAACGTTTCAGGTTTCGGGTCATTTGGCTACTTGTCGATGTTTCCGCTGTTGGGGCAGTTGAGAACCAGGAGCCAGTATAAGAATAAGGGATGGGCCATTTAGGACTGAGATGTGGAGAAACCTTTTCAACCAGAGAGTTGTGAATCTGGGATTCACTGCCACTGAAGGCAGTGTAGGCCAATTCACTGAATATTTTCAAGCGAGAGTTAGATTTAGCTCTTAAGGCTAACAGAATCAAGGGATATGAGGAGGGAACAAGAACGGGGTACTGATTGTGGATGATCTGCCATGATCATATTGAATGGCTGTGCGGGCTCAAACTACTGAATGTCCTACTCCTACACCTATTGCCTATGTTTCTGTGAAACGTCACCTATCCACGTTCTCCACAGGCGCTGCCCGACCCGCTGAGTTAATCCAGCATTCTGAGACCCCCCCATGATGCATGCCACCCCCTCCTCGCCCCCTCCCTCCTCCACTTCCCCCCCCCCCCCCACTCTCCTCCACCCCCCCCCCCCCCCCCCCACTCTAAACCCCATGCCCTCCCCCCCTTTCAAGCACTAGTAATGCTCACGCGTCAGTAATGTCCTGTTTGCCAGCTGGTTAACCCTCTATGTTTCCCTCCTGCAGGGTTTAGGAGCCGTTGCAGTGGATGGAGAAACGGGGACGTGAGCGGCAGCACAACCGCGTGCACTCCGGTGAGAGCCCTTCACCTGCTCCGACTGCGGCAAGAGCTTCAAGACAGCGAAGAGTTTGAAGATCCATCGGCAGGTGCACACGGGTGAGAAACCCTATGGCTGCTCCACTTGCCACAAGACCTTTGCCCAGTTGACGGGGTTGCAGAATCACCGGCGGGTGCACAGCAGTGAGTGGCTCTTAACCTGCTCTGACTGTGGAAAAGGCTTCAAGTCGTCGTCGGACCTGAAGAGGCACAGGTTTGTGCACACCAGGGAGCGCCCCTACACCTGCAGTGACTGCAGCAAGAGCTTCACCCAGTCCAGCAACCTGCTGCAGCACAAACGCACCCATGACAGGGAGCGGCCCTACACCTGCATCCAGTGCGGCAAGGGCTTCACCCTCTCTGCCAGCCTGCTGAAGCACCAGCGCACCCACACCGGCGAGCGCTCCTTCACGTGCGCCCAGTGCGGCAAGGGCTTCACCTCCTCTGGCAAACTGCTGTCCCACGAGCACACCCACACCGGCGAGTGCCCCTACACCTGCGCCCAATGTGGCAACAGCTTCATCCAATCCGGCCACCTTCTGGTGCACCAGCGCACCCACACCGGCGAGCGCCCCTACACCTGCGCCCAGTGCGGCAAGGGCTTTACCACTTCCGGCACCCTACAGGTGCACCAGCACACCCACACCGGCGAGCGCCCCTACACCTGTGCCCAGTGTGGCAAGGGCTTCATTAGCTCCAGCAAGCGGCTGGTGCACCAACGCATCCACACCAGCGATCGCCCCTACACCTGCGCCCACTGTGGCAAGGGCTTTACCCAGTTCATTCACCTGCTGAAGCACCAGCGCACCCACACCGGCGGGCGCCCCTCCACCTGCGCCCAGTGAGGCAAGGGCTTCACCTGCCCCACCAAGCTGTTGTCCCACCAGCAGGTGCACACTGGCAACCGGCCTGTCTCCAGCCCGGTGTATGGAGAGCGCTTTGCCATGGCCTCCCACGCCTTATCTCACCAGCATGTGCACACCAGTGGTCAGCCCTACGACTGCCCATACTGTGGAGAGGAGTTTGACAGCTCGTGGGGGTTGCGGCAGCACCGGCGGGCACAAGCCACCGAGCAGCTGCTCCCACTGTGACAAGAGAGCATGTGGCCTGCAGGAGCAGCAGCAAATACACACCAGAGAGACCCTTTGTGCGCACTGAATGTGGCAAGGGTTTCACCCGCATGTCCAGCCTGTGGCAGCACTGGCTGATCCACAGTGGTGAGCATCCCTTTCCCTGCCCGTCCTGTGGTAAGGGCTTCACCCGCCTTGACCACCTGCTGGAGCACCGGCGAGACCACACCGGCCAGCGCCCCTTCACCTGCCCGTTCTGTGGGAAGGCCTTTGCCCGCTCCTCCAGCCTGCTGGCACACTGCCACGTGGATAGGCGCTGTTTAGGTAAACGCAAAATGCTGGAAGAAATGGGTAACCCTTCTTCAGTCTCGACCCAAAACGTCACACATTCCCTCTCTCCAGAGATGCTGCCTATTCCGCTGAGTTACTCCAGCACTTTGTGTCCTTTTTGTAAGCCAGCATCTGCAGTTTCTTGTTTTTAAACCTTTCTGGTTAACCATCTCTGTACCTCCCCCAAAGCCTCCACATCAGTCCTGTAATGGAGTGACCAGAACTGTATGCATTACTCCAAATGACACCTGACCAATGACTCTCCTCACCACACACTCTCACCCCTCCCTCCACTCTCCCCCCCACTCATACAATTTCTCTCCACTCCATCCTCTTGTGCCCCATCCTCTCTCTCACACACTCCCTCTCTCGTCCCCTGTCTCTCTCACACACTCCCTCTCTTGATCCCTCTCACTCACCCCCTCTCTCTGTCCCTCTCACTCACTCACTCACACACACATACACACTCCCTCTCTCTCTTGCTCCCTCTCACAGATTTACTCTCTCACACACACTCCCTCTCTCTCACACTCCATCCCTCTTGCTCTCTCACACACATGCATCATCTCTCACACGCACTCTCTCCCACACACATATTCTCACACACGTTCTCTTTCTCACACACACAGTCTCTCACACACACTCTCATGCACACTCACGCTCTCAAACACAGACTCTCTCTCACACACACACTCACACTTGCACACACACTTGCACACACACACACACACTCCAGAGATGCCAAGTGTCTCGGATTCGCCGTATTTTCTCCCGGCGAAATAACCTTTTTACGGTGTTCCGGCAGCCAAACATGCTGTTACGGAACACCGCCGCGCCGGTGTTCCTCCCGTGGTGAACGCCGGCGCCATGTGTCCCCGGTTTGCCGGCCCGCGCGATCAGCGGCACTTTGCCGGGTCCTAGTGTCCGCGCCTGCGCAGTTGGGGAGGGTTGCCGGGCCCCAGTGGCCGCGCCTGCGCAGTTGGGGAGGGTTGCCGGGCCCCAGTGGCCGCGCGTGCGCAGTGGGGGAGGGTTGCCGGGCCCCAGTGGCCGCGCGTGCGCAGTGGGGGAGGGTTGCCGGGCCTGGCGCCATTTCGAGCCACGCCACGCCCGGCCCAGAGCCCGGGCGGCGCCGGCCCGCGCGATCAGCGGCACTTTCTTGCCGCCAGCCGGCCGCTCGCGGCAGCCCCATCACCGGGCCTCCCCCCCCCCACCCCCACCCAGTGCGCAGGCGCAGACCCGCCGGCAACTTTGCCAAGTGCGCATGTGCCGCACCCGCCCACCGGCAGCCTGCTGATCTGCACCAGTGCGCAGGCGCATAGCCGCCGGCAACAACCCCAAGTGAGTATGTTACGGAGAGAAATGCATTTAACCCCATTTGTTACGGACAAATGGGTTGAATGTTACTGTGAACTAAATTTAGGGTTGGCATCTCTGACACACTCTCACACACACACTCTCTCTCACACACACACACACCCACACTCTTACACCCACACTCTCACACACACACTCTCGCGCGCACACACGCTGAACACCCCCGCTCTGTTCGCAATAACCAACCTGATCTCCCGGTGGCTCAGCACTTCAACGCCCCCTCCCATTCTGAATCTGACCTTTCTGTCCTGGGCCTCCTCCATGGCCAGTGTGAGTGTGAGGGATAAAGTGATCAAACCCCACTATTGTAAAGGGCTTTAAAGAGGATTCAAACCGAAAGGGGCCAGGGAGAGTGTTCTGACACAGCTGTGTATAAAAGTTACCAGACCCATCCTTGAGTAAGAAGTGATAGCATTGTATAGCGGTAGAAGGGAGTGATGTAGATAGATCCCTATCAGTAGAATGGGGTGATAGATGGGACCCTTGTCACTATAGCTTAGCTTTAGTGCTGATATAGGAGAACTGAGAGAGTTCACGTGGAGGTGAGTAAAACTAGGATAGGTCATGAACAACTGAGCATGCTTAATAAAATAAATGAATATTACAACACACCCCTGGTCAAGAAACTGCTCATTCTTAAGGGGTTGGACAGGCTAGATGCAGGAAGATTGTTCCCGATGTTGGGGAAGTCCAGGACAAGGGGTCACAGCTTAAGGATAAGGGGGAAATCCTTTAAGACCGAGATGAGAAAGACTTTTTTCACACAGAGAGTGGTGAGTCTCTGGAACTCTCTGCCACAGAGGGTAGTTGAGGCCAGTTCATTGGCTATATTTAAGAGTGAGTTGGATGTGTCCCTTGTGGCTAAGGGGATCAGAGGGTATGGAGAGAAGGCAGGTACGGGATACTGAGTTGGATGATCAGCCATGATCATATTGAATGGCGGTGCAGGCTCGAAGGGCTGAATGGCCTACTCCTGCACCTAATTTCTATGTTTCTATGTTTCTATTACCATGGACATGCGATGTATGATGTGGGAGGTACTGGGGGACGTACCTACAGGTTGTCCACAGTGTCTGATTGAAGCGGGTCCAAGGAGGGGAGGTTGGATGTAGAATTGTGTGTATGAAGGGGGATGACTCTTCTGACTTCAGTGTGTCTCAACTTGGAGAGGCACCCGGCTCTGCAGACTCGAAAATAAAGAATCTCTTGCTTCCACGATTTAGTCTTTGAGCAGTGATTGTGAGCACATTGCATTTCTCACAAACTGGGGGCTCGTCCGGGATCGCCACTCCAGCTGCTCGGTGGAGGCAAAGAAGGAAGGGAAGGTGCACCCTGCTGATTTCAGCAGTCTCTGATCTCTTTGCTTGCCATCAGCGGTTTGAGCGAGTGAAATTCGGGCAACAGACTCAGGAAGCAAGAGGGAGTCTAGGGTAAATGAATAAGGGACGGTCGAGCGATTCTTGTGCACAAGACCCAGGTAAGAAAACTGACTATTAAGTATTGCCTGGGCGACCGGGGTCTGTCGGACGGGAATAGTCCAATAAGATAAAGATAACCGGAACGGGAAAAGTAAGAGTCCGGGGGGAAACAGGACAAGGCTCACACTGGTGAAGAGCCGCACATTCTGCCTGATAGTCCATTGGGGCGAATGTGGCAATCTTGGGGAGAAGGAAGCCCCGGGGGTAAAAGAAAGGAGAAGCACATGAAAGACCTTGGTGTCATGGTACACCAGTCATTGAAAGTAGGCATGCAGGTGCAGCAGGCTGTGAAGAAAGCGAATGGTATGTTGACATTCATAGCAAAAGGATTTGAGTACAAGAGCAGGGAGGTTCTACTGCATTTGTACAGGGTCTTGGTGAGGCTACACCTGGAGTATTGCGGACAGTTTTGGTCTCCTAATCTGAGGAAATACATTCTTGCCATAGAGGGAGTGCAGAGAACATTCACCAGACTGATTCCTGGGATGGCACGATTTCCATATTATTTGAATGGTGACCGATTAGGAAAAGGGGAGATGCAGCGTGATCTGGGTGTCATGGTACACCAGTCATTGAAAGTAGGCATGCAGGTGCAGCAGGCTGTGATGAAAGCGAATGGTATGTTGGCATTCATAGCAAAAGGATTTGAGTGCAAGAGCAGGGAGGTTCTACTGCAGTTGTACAGGGTCTTGGTGAGGCCACACCTGGAGTATTGCGTACAGTTTTGGTCTCCTAATCTGAGGAAAGACATTCTTGCCATAGAGGGAGTACAGAGAAGATTCACCAGACTGATTCCTGGGATGACACGACTTCCATATGAAGAAAGACTGGATAGACTTGGCTTGTACTCGCTAGAATTTAGAAGATTGAGGGGTGATCTCATAGAGACTTACAAAATTCTTAAGGAGTTCGACAGGCTAGATGCAGGAAGATTGTTCCCGATGTTGGGGAGGTCCAGGACAAGGGGTCACACTTTAAGGATAAGGGGGAAGTCTTTTAGGACCGAGAATCGTTTTTCACACAGAGAGTGGTGAATCTGTGGAATTCTCTGCCACAGAAGGTAGTTGAGGCCAGTTCGTTGGCCATATTTAAGAGGGAGTTGGATGTGGCCCTTGTGGCTGAAGGGATCAGGGGGTATGGAGAGAAGGCAGGTACAGGATACTGAGTTGGATGATCAGCCATGATCATATTGCATGGCGGTGCAGGTTTGAAGGGCTGAATGGGCTGCTCCTGCACCTAATTTCTATGTTTCTATGTTTCTCTGAAAGAAATATTGAGTTGTTTCACACAATCTCATTGAAGTAAGAATGGAACTAATGTGATGTGTGTGTAAAAACCGGTTTTGTATGAATGAGGAAGTTTGTATATGTGATAGGTTTGTTTGCTGTAGGCCACATGCTGTAAGGGTAGGTGTGTGTGTTCCTTTAAGAAATTGTAAGCAATGGGGGAGGTTACGAACAGCTGTAAGGTGACGGACGACGCTTTGTATCATCGCAACTTAAAAGGGGAAAGTTGGAAAATGTAGGTTGCTTGGCTTTGTTGATTTCTTTTCAGTAAAGTTAATTTAGAAAATTGTTAGTCGTATGTATTTAAACTAGGAATTGGAATTTGGGAATTGTAGGAAGAATGGTTTGAACAAAATTAGAAATAAGTTAATTGCTGAACAACAAGCAGCTTTTATGGTTTGTTTAGATAAACATTCTGGTTGGAGAAGGGTAATAGATTAATGGGGCCCAGGGGAAAAAAAAAGGAGTTGGCAGACAATGATGTCAATAATGGGAAGTTTATTTACTTCAGAAGAAAGACAGATGGTCAGACAAGCAGGAATAAAGATCTGGGAAAGGGGCTGCAGGCTCCGGGGGTAGCAGCAGACGCAGGTTAGCAGTTACTAAAGGTTAATTTTGTAACCAAGTCATGGCCAGATATTAGAAAGAAACTGGAAAAATTGGAGGATTGGAATGACAAACCATTAAATCAATTGTTAACAGCGGCTCAGAAAGTATGTGTATGATGGGATGAGGAAAAACAGGAGGGAAAGACAAAAATGATGTTGCAGGCAGTACAGCAAGGGGTAAAGAAGAAGGGAGATGAAGGTGATAGAAGGCCGGGTGCTCATGGAGACCGGGGAAGGGGAAGAGGCAGAGACAGAGGACGAGGAAGAGGTGAATAGAGGGAGAGGATATGGTATTTATGGTAAATCGGGAGTGGAGAGATCACGTGGAACTAAGGTACCAGAAGAAATTGAATTAGGTGAAAAACAAGTCAGAATCTCGGGGGTAGGGGGGAAAGTGATGACTGCCCCCGAGGTAGAAGGGGTGGTGGTAAAATATGAGAATCGAGAAGTCAGTGGAAGATTTTAAAAGGAAGGTGAATAAATTTGCAAAGGAGGATAAACTATCTGAGAAGTAAGACATTGAGTTTAGAATGAGAAAGAAGGCAGATCAGAAAGGATTAAAGTGGGAAGCAGAGGGATAAATTGATGAGACTGCATTAAAAAGAAGAGCAGGCCAGACACAGATTATCCTTTGGGGCACCGATAAACTGAGAGGGCTAAGAAATACCTTACCCAATATTCCTGATGGGGCAGGAAATGGATTATGGCTTTGGAAGACGATTATTGGCTATGGGAGATTTGAAGGCAGTGTTGGAGAAAGTGATAGGAACCACTAAACTGACAGAACTCCTGAAGATGACTGGTATAAAAAAGCTGTGAACAATGCAATAAACAATGGCACGCTGTTTGACACAGTCAGGCAGGGGGTATGGCAGGCCCTCAGACAAAAATCCAGCAGCCTATCTGGAGAACAAGCTGAAAAGGTGAAGACAGGAAACTGAACAAAAGAGATTCCATGCCAATAATAAATGTATTTGGGAGAGTGTTTCCTCAAATGCCCTATCAGGAGTGAAATAAATCTGGATATAAGCCCAGACAGGACTGGGGTCCCCAGGGGAGGAAGGGATCTCAAGGAAGAGGTCAAGGAAGGCTAGTAAGGAGATAGGTAATGGATAAGGTTTTGGGGATGTGAACAGGTACGATAATCAGGAAATAATAATAATAATAATAATAATATTAAGATAATGGTGAACATAGCTATGGCAAGAACATTAAGAAGAGGTATTAAATACACCTAGGCTAGGATGCGGCAGCGTTTTAAATACTAGCGCCGTGTTTTTAATCAGATGTTGTAGGCAGAATTGGAAGGTGTTGATATAGTATGTGGATGATTTGTTGGTTTGTTCCACAAGTGAGAAGCAATGTGAGAGAGAGATATTGTAATTATCTTGGAAAAGATGGCACAGGAGATCATAATGTATCAAGGAAGAAGTTGTTGTTTTGTCAGCAGCAGGTAGACTATTTTGGACGAGTAATATCTAAAGAAGTTAAAGCTATAGCGCAGGATCAAATTGGAAGCTTGCCTGCAATCTTGCTTAGCTCAATTGGCAGAAATTAAGGCTTTAAGAGCGGCATGTGTGCATGGAGTCTGGCACATGTTTGGAGCAGTGGGGAAACAGAAAGGCTTTGAGAGGGGCAACGGAGACCGCATGCAGGGTTAGCAGTGTCCCCCTATGAAATGTTGTTTGGGTTGCCTTATTTGGGAAGGATGGAAGGAATACCCACCATAGAGGGCAGTGATGTGTTCTTGGGGAGCTGTTTACTGGCAGTGTCTCGTTCCCTTGCAGAATTGAAAGCTAAAGGACTATTGGCTCAAAGCCCACCACTCGACTCCAATACATGCTGTAAAGGCCTGCGACCGGGTACTGGTCAAGAATTCAATTCAATTCAATTCAATTCAAATTTAATGTCATTGTACAGATACAGGTATGGGTACAACGAAATGCAATTTAGTGTCAGTACGTAGTGATAGCAATGTTTTGATAAGTACAGATAAATAAATACAGAAAAATAAATACAGATGTGGGAATCTATTGGTGGGACTCCGAGTTCAGCAGTGCGATGGTGTTATTGTAGAAGCTACTCCTCATCCTGCTGGTGCGGGACCTGAGGCTCCTGTACCGCCTCCCCGATGGTAGGAGGGCAAACTCCATGATTAGGGTGGGAGGGGTCCTTGATGATCTTCCCAGCCCGTCTCACACACCGTTTTCAGTGGAGGGCATCCAAGGCAGGGAGCGGGGCACCGATGATGTACTGGGCGGTTTTCACCACCCGTTGTAGTGCCTTCCTGTCTGCTACGGTGCAACTGCTGTACCATACCGTAAAGCAGGTGGTCAGGATGCTTTCAACGGTACAGCGGTAAAAGTTGGTCAGGATCTGGGGGGACAGTTGGGCTTTATTAAGCCTCCTCAAGAAGTAAAGGCGCTGCTGCGCCTTTTTGATCAGCTTGGAGGTGTTGAGGGACCAGGACAGATTCTCCGAGATGTGTACCCCGAGGAATTTGTAGTTGGAGACCCGCTCCACCTCAGTCCCGTTTATATGGATGGGGGTGTGTCTGCCCCCTCTGTTTTTTCTGGTCGACAATGATTTCCTTCGTCTTCTGGGAGTTGAGGACGAGGTTGTTATTGGCACACCAGGTTGTCAGGTGGTGGACCTCCTCCCTGTAGGCTGACTCGTCGTTATCGCTGATCAGTCCTACCACCGTGGTGTCGTCGGCAAATTTTATGATGGCGTTGGAGCTAAACTTAGGGATGCAGTCATGGGTGAAGTGAGAGTAGAGGAGAGGACTGAGCACACAGCCCTGTGGCACGCCAAACGTTCAGTGTTATAGTGGAGGAGGTGAGGTTGTTGATCCTAACAGACTGAGGTCTGTTAGTGAGGAAATCCAGTGTCCAATTGCAGAGGGAAGTGGAGATGCCAAGACCGCTGAGTTTGGTGATCAAGCTAGCGGGTATGACAGTGTTGAAGACGGAACTGAAGTCAATGAACAGCAGCCTGATGTAGGTGTTACTAATTGGAAGGAGGAGAAACTCCAGCCCAGGTAGACCGGCCCATACCTAGCATTACTGACAACCGAGACAGCAGTACGAACAAAATAAAAAGGGTGGACCCACGCAATCCGGGTTAAAGGACTTGTTGATCCACCCGCTCCTGATAAGGAGGAACAGTGGATGGTGAAGCCAGGAAATAAGCCCCTAACATTAACTTTAAAAAAAATTGAATGCATAACTGACAGTATGAAAGGAGCAGTCGTGGTATTGTTTGCTCTGCATGTAATTATGGTAAAAAATACTAATAACTGTGATAAATGTTATCATCCTATCAGATACGGAGGGCAGACAACCAGATCATTTACCTATCATTCCCATGTGAACGATGCTTGCTATAATCTGAGGACTAGAACAATTTGTGAAGAGGGGGGAAAGGAGTATTATATGGTAGAGAATAGAGGATATGTAGGGAGGTTTGGGTACGTTACCTGCCCAAAGGGGGAGAGATGGGTTTGTATGACTAGGACAGGGCAGTTAGGTCTCCCTTTCCATGCCTTAAGATGGACATTAGACAAAATGAAGGAGGAAGTAATAACAAGGTTAACGAAAGTAGTGGTTACCAAGCCTCCCCCTCCCCCACATACTCAGCCTCAATTGCACCAGACACTGTACGAAGAAATAAAGAAGCAGATCGAGATCCCTGAAAGAGGAAAAAAAAACCTGTTTGTGGACTTGGCCCTCCGGATAGCTGGACTCCTGAATGTGACTAACTGTTGGGACTGTGGCAGACCACTGATGAGCTCACGTTGGCCGTGGAGAGGATCCATTGTTGAAGTATGGGACCTGATGGAGTGGAACCTGACAGTTGGACAAGACCGAGATCCCCAGGCATGGGTCCTGACAGACGCTCCGGTTGGGACTGAGTGTATCGCTAGGCCCTGGGCAAAGGATGCCGTCCTAGTAGGCAGCAGCCCCTGCCAGCGCATCATCACCCAGTGGCCAAATCAGTCCCGAGTGTGGTGGCCAGAGGAGCCTAAATGGTATCCAACTAAGAAAGACGGGAGAAACTGCACTATCTGGATGAAGTCGGATGGAATGGAATTGACTGGACTATGGAACTGCACCGGAAACTACCCATATCAAGGAATTCCAGTGTTGCGAGACATATGGAACAAGGTTACCTCTAGTGGACCGGCCCCTGAAGGACTGTTATGGATATGCGGACACAAGGCATATTCGGTGTTACCGACAAATTGGAGCGGGACTTGTTTTATTGGACTGGTACAACCTGGATTTTTCCTGTTAAACACCAAAGAAGGGCGGTCACTAGGAACACCTGTATTTGACGACCTATATCGGAAGAAGAGGAAAATATACATTGGAGAATGGGAAGATGATGAATGGCCACCCGCAAGAATCATCTCGTACTATGGACCAGCCACTTGGGCACAGGATGGATCCTGGGGCTACTGAACCCCGGTATACATGTTAAACTGGATCATAAGACTTCAGGCAGTACTGGAGGTAATTACGAACCAAACTGCGGGGGCACTGGAGATGCTGGCAAAGCAGCAGACGCAGATGAGAGCAGCGATATACCAGAACCAGTTGGCCCTAGATTACCTCCTGGCAGAAGAAGTAGGGGTATGTGGGAAATTCAACCTCTCTAATTGCTGTTTAAACATCGATGACAATGGACAGGCAGTAATGGACATATCAGAAGGAATCCGTAAGTTGGCACATGTTCCAATACAGAAGTGGAATTCGATTATGGGAACCCGATGGTGGGATTTCATCCTCGGAGGAACATGGTGGAGAACGGTGGGACTCGTGTTTCTATGTGCAGTGGCTGGACTGATCTTTATCCCGTGTTGCATCCCTTGTTTTAGGGAACTTATTACAAGGAGTATAAGTCAGATGCAGGCTGTAGTCATGCCTATGGGAGAGAAAGGGGTAATACAGAAAATAATAATAATGCGACCAGGGAAGGTCCAGGATCTACAGGAAAAGGAGATTAGGACAATGTTACGTCAAATCGAATTGAGGGAACTTGAAATTCAGGTTTAATCCATAGATGCATAGCAAGATAAAAAGGGAGGATTGTGAGGGATAAAGTGATCAAAACCCACTATTGTAAGGGGCTTTAAAGAGGATTCAAACCGAAAGGGGCCAGGGAGCGGGTTCTGACACAGCTGTGTATAAAAGTTACCAGACCCATCCTTGAGTAAGAAGTGATAGCATTGTATAGCGGTAGAAGGGAGTGATGTAGATAGATCCCTATCAGTAGAATGGGGTGATAGATGGGACCCTTGTCACTATACCTTAGTTTTAGTGCTGATATAGGAGAACTGAGAGAGTTCACTTGGAGGTGAGTAAAACTAGGATAGGTCATGAACAACTGAGCATGCTTAATAAAATAAATGAATATTACAACACACCCCTGGTCAAGAAACTGCTCATTACCATGAACATGCGATGTATGATGTGGGAGGTACTGGGGGGACGTACCTACAGGTTGTCCACCTCAGTGTCTGATTGGAGCGGGTCCAAGGAGGGGAGGTTGGATGTAGAATTGTGTGAATAAAGGGGGATGACTCTTCTGACCAGTGTGTCTCAACTTGGAGAGGCACCCGGCTCTGCAGACTCGAAAATAAAGAATCTCTTGCTTCCACGATTTAGTCTTTGAGCAGTGATTGTGAGCACATTGCATATCTCACATGAGGACCACCGTAAATTGGAGGAGCAGCACCTCATATTTCGCTTGGGTAATTTGCACTCCAGCAGTATGAACATTGACTTCTCTAATTTAAGGAAGTCCCTATTCTCTCCTCCCCATCTCAGCTCTCCCTCAGCCCACTGGCTCCACCACTTCCTTTCTTCCCGCCTACCCCACCCTCACATCACTCTGAAGAAGTGTTTCGACCCGAAATGGTGCTTATTTCCTTCGCTCCATAGAAACTGCCACACCCACTGAGTTTCTCCAGCATATTTGTCTACCTTAGATTTTCCAGCATCTGCAGTTCCTTCTTCGGCATTTAAAACGTTGTTTTTTTAAAGAAAGTTTTGACACATTTGTGCCTTACGTAACAAATAAAGCAAGTTTATCCTGACCTCACTGTGAAAGAGTTTAACTTGGTCAAGTTTGGTTTGTAAATAAAAACTGGAGATTTACTGAAAAACAGTAAGCATTCAAATTTAAAACGCTAACTCTTTTCTCTTGCTGATGTTGAGGGATGGATTGTTATCCTGACAATAGATGCAGGAGAAGGCCATTCGGCCCTTCAGGACAGAAGGTTCTCAATGTCTTTCCCATATTCTATCTCATCTTTGCTGCTCATGTGACTGAAATAGTGTCCTGAGCAGTGGACGGACGTCTGGATCCCATTGGCCTGAGACCTGGCCCCAAATTCTAGGTGGCAAGGTCATGACCCCGTGGGACATTGGGCTCTAGGGTCACAGTGGCGGGAATGTTCTGACCAATTCTAACATCTGAGAAGTGAATAGTGATGATTTGTTAATGCATCATGGCTGAAGCATGGCTCACTTCCGACTATACTTTACTGTGGACATTTAAACAGGAACAGTAAACTTTATTTATTAACAATCAATGACCCGGAGAAAGGAGAATGTTACTCTTGGAAGTTCATAGAGTCACAGCATGGAAACATAGAAACATAGAAATTAGGTGCAGGAGCAGGCCATTCGGCCCTTCGAGCCTGCACCGTCATTCAATATGATCATGGCTGATCATCCAACTCAGTATCCTGTACCTGCCTTCTCTCCATACCTCCTGATCCCTTCAGTCACAAGGGCCACATCCAACTCCCTCTTAAATATGGCCAACGAACTGGCCTCAATTACCTTCTGTGGCAGAGAATTCCACAGATTCACCACTCTCTGTGTGAAAAACGATTTTCTCATCTCGGTCCTAAAAGACTTCCCCCTTATCCTTAAACTGTGACCCCCTTGTCCTGGACTTCCCCAACATCGGGAACAATCTTCCTGCATCTAGCCTGTCCAACCCCTTAAGAATTTTGTAAGTCTCTATGAGATCACCCCTCAATCTTCTAAATTCCAGCGAGTACAAGCCGAGTCTATCCAGTCTTTCTTCATATGGAAGTCGTGCCATCCCAGGAATCAGTCTGGTGAACCTTCTCTGTACTCCCTCTATGGCAAGAATGCCTTTCCTCAGATTAGGAGACCAAAACTGTACGCAATACTCCAGGTGTGGCCTCACCAAGTCACTGTACAACTGCAGTAGAACCTCGCCTGCTCTTGTACTCAAATCCTTTTGCTATGAATGCCAACATGCCATTTGCTTTCTTCACTGCCTGCTGCACCTGCATGCCTACTTTCAATGACTGGTGTACCATGACACCCAGGTCTCGCTGCATCTCCCCTTTTCCTAATCGGTCACCATTCAAATGATAGTCTACCTTCCTGTTTTTGCCACCAAAGTGGATAACCTCACATTTATCCACATTATACTGCATCTGCCATGCATTTGCCCACTCACCCAGTCTATCCAAGTCATCCTGCAGCCGCCTAGCATCCTCCTCACAGCTAACACTGCCCCCCAGCTTTGTGTCATCCGCAAACCTAGAGATGTTGCATTTAATTCCCTCGCATGGGCATGGAAACAACCCAGCATGGAAACAGGCCCTTCCTTCAGCCAAACTTGCCCGCACCGAACAACATGCCCCATCTACACTAGTCCCACCCCGACCAACATGCCCCATCTACACGTCCCACCCCGATCAACAAGCCCCATCTACAGTAGTCCCACCCCGACCAACATGCCCCATCTACACTAGCCCACCTGCCCCCGTTTGGCCCATTTCCCTCCAAACCTGTCCTATCCAAGTGTCTCTTAAATGTTGTGATAATCCCTGCCTCAACTACCTTCTCCGGCAGCTCATTCGATACACCCACCACCCTCTGTGTGGAAAGGTTGCCACTCAGATTGACATTATTTATGTGAACCATTTGTGCACAACTCTGCTGGTGTGAGTAATAAATGAAAGGATAGATAAATGAAAGCAAAAATACACAGTGGTGCAGCGGTAGAGTTGCTGCCTCACAGCACCAGAGACCCGGGATCCATCCTGAATATGGGAGCTGTCTGTACGGAGTTTGCACGTTCTCCCCGTGACCTGCGTGGGTTTTGTCCGGGTGCTCCTGTTTCCTTCCGCATTCCAAAGACCTGCTGGTTTGTATGTTAATAGGCTTCTGTAAAATTGTCCCTAATGTGTGTAGGATGGAGCTAGTGTACGGGGCGATCACTGGTCAGAGAGGATTCGTTGGGCCGAAGGGCCTGTTTCCACACAGTATCTCTAAAATCTAAACAATACCCTGTGACTTGGCCTCCACCGCCCTCTGTGGCAATGAATTCCAGATTCACCACCCGCCGGCTAAATAAATTCCTCCTCATCTCCTTTCTAAATGCATGAGTGGGAAAGGCAGAGTGAGTTAGGGGTCTGACGTGGGCATGTGGGACTAGCTTCGAAAGGCATGGCTGTGTGCTTCTGTGCTATGGGACTGACGGGGCTCAACAGGGTAGTAGTTTGATGCTTTAGCCTGCAGCAACCCAGGAGAACTGTGTTCCAGATGCTTCATTAGTTTGATGTTCTGCATATCGATCATGAGGCGATGAAATCGCCTGTTCACACACAGCCGCCAGAGCAAGCAGTGTACATACAGTGATGACAAACGCAATAAATGCAATATCCAGTGCAGAACATTGCAAGAATGTGTTGTAGGAAGCCCGAGGTAGCAGGGACGAGAGGGGCCGAAGGGCCTGTCTCCGGGTAGGGCGACCACCGACGCTGTCCGTGTGGAGTTTGCTCGCTTCCCCCTCCGTGGTGGACCCGATGCGGGTCGGGGCAGTGGAGGCGAGCTCAGCCTTCCAAGCATCAATCCAAGCTCAGCCTTCCTCCCGCGCATCCTAGCCCCGACGGGCCGAGTGCCGCCGCATTCCTCCCCAGACAACAACCGAGGGGAAAAACACAGAAGAAACCTCTTCCAACCCCCCGAATCCCTCAGGGAATGTCCCTGTCCTGTCTTTGAAATCAAGCTGTCACATTGTGCACGATCAGTCAGCATTATCCTTTCTTTTAAATATATGGACAAAAGCTGATCAAGTTGGAATTTATTGTCACATGCACCAATTAAGGTACAGTGATATTTGAGTTACCATGCAGCCATACTGAGTAAAAATGTTACCGTCAGCGCATTGTTTTTTCGAGAAGATGTGAGTACACACAAACATCACACACGAATAAATACACATCCAAGATTAGAGTTTTATAATTATAGAAATATAGACGAAAGCTTATCAAGCTACTTGCAAAGGCTACTGGGGAGACTTTAAACTAGAACGGCTGGGGGGAGGGACTCGGGTAGAGGGGGCTAGGGGTCAGGGTGTGGGGCAAGAGGCAGAGAAGGGAATCACTCGGACCCAAAATGTAGGCGAGAAAGATGAAAAAGATAATAGACAGAGAATAAGGGATGGTGGGTTTCTAAAATGTGTATATTTTAATGCTAGGAGCATTGTAAGTAAGGTGGATGAACTTAGAGCCTGGATTGACATCTGGAAATATGATGTTGTGGCAATCAGTGAAACATGGTTGCAGGAGGGCTGTGATTGTAAACTAAATATTCCAGGATTTCGTTGCTTCAGGTGTGATAGAATTGGAGGGACCAGAGGGGGGGTGTTTGCATTGCTTGTCAGAGAAGATATTACATCAGTGCTTGGCAGGATAGATTAGAGGGCTCGTCTAGGGAGGCTATTTGGGTGGAACTGAGAAGTGGGGAACGGGTGTAGCAACACTTTTAGGGGTGTACTATAGACCGCCAAATGGGGAGCGAGAATTGGAAGAGCAAATATGTAAGGAGATAGCAGATATTAGTAGTAAGCACAAGGTAGTGATTGTGGGAGATTTCAATTTTCCAAAAATAGACTGGGAAACACATTCTGTAAATGGGCTGGATGGTTTGGAGTTTGTAAAATGTGTGCAGGATAGTTTTTTGCAGCAGTACATAGAGGTATCGACCAGAGAAGGGGCAGTGCTGGACATCCTGTTATGAAATGAGGCAGGTCAGGTGACGGAGGTATGCGTTGGTGAGCACTTCGGGACCAGTGATCATAATACCATTAGTTTCAATAGAATTATGGAGAGAGTCAGAACTGGACCAAGGGTGGAGTTTTTTGATTGAAGAAAGGCTAACTTTGAGGGAAATGCGTAAGGATTTTAAAGGAGTGAATTTGGGACACTTTGTTTCATGGGAACGATGTAGAAGAGAAATGGAGGACATTTAAAGGGGAATTGTAAGAGTAGAGAATATTTATGTCCCTGTTAGGTTGAAAGGAAATAGTAAAAAATTGGAAAGAACCATGGTTTTCAAGGGAAATTGGATACTTGTTTCGAAAAAAGAGAGATATCTACAATAATTATAGGAGGCATGGAGTAAATGAGGTGCTAGAGGAGTATAAAGAATGTAAAAAAAATCTTAAGAAAGAAATTAGGAAGGCTAAAAGAAGATATGAGGTTGCTTTGGCAAGAAAGGTGAAAGTAAATCCAAACGGTTTCTACAGCTATATTAATAGCAAAAGGATAACGAGGGATAAAATTGGACCATTAGAGAACCAGAATGGACAGCTACCTGCAGAGCCAAAAGAGATGGGGGAGATATTGAACAATTTCTTTTCTTCGGTATTCACCAAGGAGAAGGATATTTAACTCTGTGAGGTAAGGGAAAAAAGTAGAGTAGCTATGGAAACTATGAGATTCAAAGAGGAGGAAGTACTGACACATTTGAAAAATATAGAAGTGGATAAGTCTCCAGGTCCTGACAGGATATTTCCTAGGACATTGAGGGAAGTTAGTGTAGAAATAGCAGGAGCTATGACAGAAATATTTCAAATGTCATAAGAAACGGGAATAGTGCCGGAGGATTGGCGTACTGCGCATGTTGTTCCATTGTTTAAAAAGGGTTCAAAGAATAAACCTAGCAATTATAGACCTATTAGTTTGACGTCAGTGGTGGGCAAATTAATGGAAAGGATACTTAGAGATAATATATATAAGCATCTGGATAAACAGGGTCTGATCAGGAACAGTCAATATGGATTTGTGCCTGGAAGGTCATGTGTGACAAACCTTCTTGATTTTTTTTGAAGCGGTAACTAGGGAAATTGATGAGGGTAAAGCAGTGGATGTTGTCTATATGGATTTCAGTAAGGCCTTTGACAAGGTTCCCCATGGAAGGTTGGTTAAGAAGGTTCAATCTTTGGGTGTTAATGGCGGAGTAGCAAGATGGATTCAACAGTGGCTGAATGGGAGATGTCAGAGAGTAATGGTGGATGGCTGTTTGTCAGGTTGGAAACCGGTGACCAGTGGGGTGCCTCAGGGATCTGTGTTGGGTCCACTGTTGTTTGTCATGTACATCAATGATCTGGATGATGGGGTGGAAAATTGGATAAGTATGCAGATGATACTAAGATAGGTGGTGTTGTGGATAATGAAGTAGATTTTCAAAGTCTACAGAGAGATTTGGGCCATTTGGAAAAGTGGGCTGAAAGATGGCAGTTGGAGTTTAATGCTGTTAAGTGTGAAGTGCTACATCTTGGCAGGACAAATCAAAATAGGACGTACATGGTAAATGGTAGGGAATTGAGGAATGCTGTGGAACAGAGGGATCTAGGAATAACTGTGCATAGTTCCCTGAAGGTGGAATCGCATGTGTATACGGTGGTAAAGAAAGCCTTTGGTGTGCTGGCCTTTATAAATCAGAGCATTGAATATAGGAGTAGGGAAGTAATGTTAAAATTGTACAAGGCATTGGTAAGACCAATTCTGGAGTATGGTGTACAGTTTTGGTCGCCTAATTATAGGAAGGATGTCAACAAAATAGTGAGAGTACAGAGGAGATTTACTAGAATGTTGCCAGGGTTCCAGCAACTATGTTACAGAGAAAGGTTGAACAAGTTAGGTCTTTATTCTTTGGAGCGCAGAAGGTTAATGGGGGACTTGATTGAGGTCTTTAAAGTGATGAAAGGTAGAGACAGAGTTGACGTGGATAAGCTTTTCCCATTGAGGGTAGGGAAAGTTCAAACAAGAGGGCATGACATGAGAATTAAGGGACGGAAGTTTAGGGGTAACGTGAGGGGGAACTTCTTTAGTCAGTGGGTGGTGGCTGTGTGGAATGAGCTTCCAGCAGAAGTGGTGGAGGCAGGATCGATTTTAACATTTAAAAGTAAAGTGGATAGGTATATGGACGTGAAGGGAATGGAGTGGTATGGTCTGAGTGCAGGTAGATGGGACTAGGGGAAAACAAATGGTCGGCACGGACTGGTAGGGCCGAGAGGGCCTGTTTCTGTGCTGTAATTGTTATATGGTTATAAGGTTAAGTTGGAATTTGTTGTCGCATGCACCACAGTGGAATCCACATTCCTCACTGTGATGGAAGGTAATAAAGTTCAATCATCTTCCCCTTTTGTTCACCCGTGTTTGGGGCTATTCAACCCTCCGCAGTCGCCGCTCGCTGCCGACACATTACATAAAAGTCCTTTAAACTTTCATGATCCAAAGGCATCCTCATGAAGAAGGCCTATGCTTGGACAGCTATCCAGCCAGAAGATGCAAAAGCATTGCGAGAGTTTGCAATATTTCTTAGAAGTATGAAAGAAATTACTACCCTCTTAGACCACATGTAAGAAATGAATGTTGTTAACAATATGAAAATGATCACTCTAAAACTGCCCTATAGACTTTGAGCAAAGATAAAGCTGGTCTGTTAGAGGAAAATGAGAATCGAGAGGCCATGTTTCCTGAGCTAGGGAACTTCATAGAAAAGGAAGTATGGTTCATGTCAAATTTACGCTATGGGAGTATTCAAGATCCTAAACCAATCGCAACTGTCAAAGGTTCTACCTTTACTAAAACAAAAGGAAGATCACGACTTAAGGGAAGTAGTATTGATTCCGCTGTAAATACGAAAGGCCAAAAGGACGACGATACATCTACTATTAAGCCAAGATGGTTCTGCTTGTCATCCAGCGAGAAGAAGACAGAGTAAAGACAAAGAGATGGCCCACTAGGGAAGGGGTGGGGGCTGTCGATGAGGGGTCAGCTCGGACACTGCATCCCATCCCAAGAATGGACACCGCATTCTTGACAGGGCCAAGGAGAGCTAGTAATAAGAACACTTTTCCATCTGTTTCCCACCACGGATGGCTGACCTGCTGAGTTCTACCGGCACTTTGGAGGGGAATGGACAGGTGATGTGTTGGGTCTGGACCCTTCTTTGGACTGGTGTAGTCGGGGGAGAAAGCTGGAAAAAAGAGATGGGGTTGGGACAGACCCCAGGACTTGATTAGGAGGGGGGGAGGTTACTTAATTTGGAGAATTCAATGTTCATGTCATTGGGCTGTAAGCTATGAGGTGCTGTTCCTCCAGTTTGTGTGTCACCTCACTCTGGCAATGGAAGAGGCCTAGGACAGAAACATCAGTGTTGGAATGGGAAGGGGAGTTAAAATGGTTGGCAACCCGGAGATCCAGCAGGTCTTGGAGGACCGAGCGCAAGTGTAGCGTGAAATGCACGCCCAGTCCTGATACAATATACATTAGACAAGAGACAATAGGTGCTGGAGGAGGCCATTCGGGCCTTCGAGCCAGCACCACCATTCAATGTGACCATGGCTGATCATCCACAATCAGTGCTCCGTTCCTGCCTTTTCCCCATATCCCCTGACTCCACTAACATTAAGACCCCTATCTAGCTCTCGCTTGAAAATATCCAGAGAACCTGCCTAAACTGCCCTCTGAGGCAAAGAATTCCACAGACTCACAACTCACTGTCTGAAAAGTGTTTCCTCATCTCCATTCTAAATGGCTTGCCCATTATTTTTAAATTGTGTGTGATCCCAGGTTCTGGTCCTCCCCCAACATCGGGAACATGTTTCCTGCCTCTAGCATGTTCAAATCCTTAATATTCCTATATGTTACAATAAGATCCCCTCACATCCTAAACTCCAGAGTGTACAAGCCCAGCCGCTCTCTCTCAGCATATGATATTCCGGGAATTAACTTGTGAGCCTACGCTGCACTCCCTCAATAGCAAGAATGTCCTTCCTCAAATTTGGAGACCAAAACTGTACACAATACTCCAGGTGTGGTCTCACTAGGGCCCGATACAACTGGAGGACCTCTTTGCTCCTAAACTCAACTGCTCTTGTTATGTCGACCAACAGGCCATTCACTTTCTTCACTGCCTGCTGTACCTGCCTGCTTACTTTCAGTCACTGATGAACAAGAATCTCCAGATCCCGTTGTACTTCTGCATTTTCCAACTTGACACCATTTAGATAATCTGCCTTCCTGTTTCTGCTACCAAAGTGGATAACCTCACATTTATCCACATTAAACTGCATCTGCCATGCATCTGCCCACTCCCCCAACCTGTCCATGTCATCCTTCACTCTCATAGCATCCTCATCACAGTTCACAATGCCACCCAGCTTTGTCTCATCTGCAAATTTGCTAATGTTACTTTTAAATCTATTCATTGATGTATATGGTAAATAGCTGCGGTCCCAGCACCGAGCCTTGCGGACCCCACTAATCACTGCCTGCCATTCTGAAAGACCTATTAATGCCTACACTTTGTTTCCTGTCTGCCAACCAATTTTCTATCCATGTCAGCATTCTTCCCCCAATACCATATGCCCTAAATTTGACCACAAATCACCCATGTGGAACCTTATCAAATGCTTTCTGAAAGTCCTGGTACAGTACATCCACTGGCTCTCCTTTGTCCATTTTCCTAGTTACATCCTCAAAAAATTCCAGAAGATTAGTCAAGCATGATTTCCCCTTCGTAAATCCATGCTGACTTGGACCGATCCTGTTACTGCTATCCAAATATGCGGCTATTTCATCTTTTATAATTGACTCCAGCATCTTCCCCACCACCGATGTCACGCTAACTGGTATATAATTCTATTTTCTCTCTCCTGCCTTTCTTAAAATGTGCGAAAGCATTAACTGTCCTCCAATCCAAAGCAACTGATCCTGAATCTATGGAACATTGGAAAATGATCACCAATGCGTCCACGATTTCTAGAACCACTTCCTTAAGTACCCTGGGATGCAGACCACCAGGCCCTGGGGATTTATCAGCCTTCAGTCCCATCAGTCTACCCAACACCATTTCATGCCTAATGTGGATTTCCTTCAGTTTCTCCGTCACCCCAGATCCTCTGGCCACTAGTACATCAGGAAGATTGTTTATGTCCTCCTTAGTGAAGAGGGATCCAAAGTACCTGCTCAACTCATCTGGCATTTCCTTGTTCCCCATAATAAATTCACCTTTTTCAATCTTCAAGAGTCCAACTTTGGTCTTAACTAATGTTTTCCTCTTCACATACTGTAAGGAAGGCTCACAGACACCTTAAAGTCTTCAGTACTTTTATTAAGCACACGTCATACATAGCCCTGGCCGTACGTGGTCTGTCACGAACACCAGAGAGCGAGCTAGGGGCGTGTGGGTTGCAATGATACTAAATGGTGGGGGGAGTGGTTAGCATGGACATCGTTACTATCAATTAAAGGTGTACACACATATCATCTACATCCTTCCTCTACCAAAACAAACAGTGAGTGACAGGGTGACCACGTCTCATGCGCCAGGGTGAGTGCAAACAATAAAGCACAGGGATACAGGATCACACGTAATCGCCGTAACGGACCGGCGGCCTGACCAGGCGACCAGACCGGGTCCGCACCTCGCCATCACCTCCTTCCCCGACGGGAACAAGCGGGGACGCCGGGTCATGGTGGGGGCTACGGACAGGAGAACTCCTTGGCGACGAAGGCAGCGGGGAGGGAGGCGAAGAGAAGGGCGCGGAAGCCGGAGAAAGCAGGACCGCAGCCGGGAGGCGCTCCGGAGGAGGACGAGGGGAGGCCGGCCCCAGAGGAATGGGCAAAGCACAGGGCCGCGACAGGGGCAGCGGGGGGGCATACGGAGCCGCCGGGGGTGGGAGAGGCTCGTTCACGAGCCGGAGATGCTGGCGGGACCGGCGGTACACCCTTCCGTCGCGGTTGACAAGGTATGAACGAGGGGAACCGGGAAAGCCGACGACCACGGCCAGCCTGGAACGGCCAGAAGAGGACCACATATGGACGACCTGGCCGGGGAGAAGAGGGCAGAGGACACAGCAGGACCTGTCGTGGGAACGCTTCTGGATACTGTGTCTTTCGGTAATGCGTTCCCGGACCAAGGCAGGTTTAAAGACGGAAGGGGACAGGGACTGGCTGAGACACCGGGGACCGTGGGGCCTCATGACTCGGGACATGAGTCGCTGAGCCGGGGAGCCAGGGCATGGTCGCGGGAGATGTTGCGGAGGTTCAGCAGGGCCAGGTAGATGTCGGAGCGGGATAGGCGACAACGTTCCAACAATCCTTTAGCACTGCGGACCGCACGCTCGGCCAGTCCCATTGCTCTGTGGGTATTCCGGGCTGCTGGTGTAATGACGAAAGTTCCATCGTTCAGCAAAATCGCGGAAACTCGGCACTGGTGAAACTGGCTGCCGTTGTCCGACTGCAGGCTGACGGGGGACCCGAAGGTGGCAAAGTGGCGGCGCAACTTGTCGATGACTGCGGAGGAAGACAGGGAGTGGAGCTGGTCAACTTCAAACCAGCTGGAGTAAGAGTCGACAAGCACCAGGAAGTGCTTTCCGTGCCACTCGAAGATGTCGGTTGCTAGCACAGACCATGGCAGGTCAGCAGCTGGCTGCTGCAGGAGCGGCTGCCGCTGTTGTTGTGGAGCGAGGCTGTTACAGGTAGGGCACGCGGAGACCCTATCCCGGAAAGTAGCGAGGCATGTCGGGCCAGAAGAACTGGCTCTGAGCGACAGAAAGGTTCGCCTCGGCCCCGGGATGGCCACGATGAGCGGTCTCGAAGTATTGTTCTCGTAGTGCTTCGGGCACCACCACCTTGTGCCCCTTCACAATCACACCACCACGCAGCACCAACTCGTCACGAACCAAGAAAGTAAGGCACCGCTGTGGCCGGCAGGGAAGAACGGCGGTCTGGCCAACCCTGCCTGATGATCGCGGCCAGCTGCTGTAGCGAAGCGTCTGCCGCCGTGTGCTCGGCTAGGGACTTCAACTGACCGGAGGGCACGGAGTTCACGCCCAGGACTATCAGATCGGACGTCTCGTACGGATGCTGGGTTGTGGATGAGAGAGGCGCCCGAGACAGCGTGTCCGCAACAAAAACCATGTCCTTGCCCTTGCGATAAACCACTGTGAAAGTGAAGCGTTGTAGCTGGAGCATCATGCGCTGGAGCCGGGAGGAGGCCATGTGTATTGGCTTGTTGAGGATGGTGACCAGAGGCTGGTGGTCCGTCTCGACAGTGAAGCAGTTGCCCAGGATATAGTCTTTGAATTTGGAGCAGGCAAAGACAAACTGCCAGCAGTTCTTTCTCAATCTGGGCATAGTGTTGTTCAGCGGACGTCATTGTGGCGGGACGCGTAGGACACAGGCAGTTGCACCCCGTCATGGATCTGCAGGCAGGCGGCCCGAGGCCAACTTAGAGGCATCACACGTGAGAAACGATGGGGCGCTGGAGGTCGAAGTACTTCAGCGTTGGCATGCTGACCAGCTTAGATTTGAGGGTGTGTCAAATGCACGCTGGTGTTGCGGGAACCAGGCCAGGCAGTGTCCTTTTTCACCAGATCCCGCAGAGGGGCACTCAGTTCACTCAGGTCGGGGATGAACTTTCCCAGGTAGTTTGACCATGCCCAAGAAGCGCTGCAGGCCAGGCACGTCAGCAGGTGCAGGCATCTCGGATATTGCGGCCGTCTTTTGCGGGTCGGGCTTCAGCCCCGATGCCGTGAAAACATGCCCCACATAGGTGACCTCAGGGACCGGAATCCGCACTTTTTCGTGTTGAGTTTCAGGTTGACCTCCCGGGCCCGCTGCAGCACCTGGCGAAGGTGGTGGTCGTGCTCAAGCGACATTCTCCCCCATAGACCAGGATGTCGTCGACAACGATGGCACACGGAAGTCCAGCAAACAGTTGTTCCATGGGTCCTCTGGAACACCTCGCTGGCAGAGTTGATCCCAAACGGCATGTGGAGGAAAGCGATACCTGCCGAAGGACGTGCTGAAGGTTGTCAGGTGCGAGGATCGCTCGTCTAGAGGTATCTGCCAGAACGAACTCTTGGCATCATGAACCGAGAACACGGTGGCAGGGCCAACCTGTGCAGCAACATCCTCCACCGTCCGCATGGGATAGTGCGGGCGCCTGATGGCCAAGTTCAAGTCCTTGGGGTTGAGGAGATCCGTATTTCGCTCTTGTCTTTCTTCGCAGCGACAACCATAGTAGAAACCCACTGGGTGGAGTCCGTGACTGGCGCCAGGATGCCCGTGGCCACCATCTCGCGAAGAGCAGACTCGACCTTGCCCCTCATGGCAAAGGACACGCGGTGCGGGGGACGGACGACCGGCGTGATGTCGGGATTGAGGGCAATCTTGTAGCTGCAGGGCAACTTCCCCAGCTTCGAGTCAAACCGGTCCGGGAATTCGGCCAGCGGGTTCAGGGGTGCCTCTACCAGGTCGACATCGCTGTGGAAGCTCACCAATCCGAGGTCCTGGCAGGCCTCCACGCCGAGCAGGGGGTCACATTTACCGTCTAGCAGGAAGAAAGAGAGGGGCCGAGTGGTCGACAGCACCTTGCAGTGGAGAGTGGCCCTCCCCACAGGAATAAGCACGCCACCCCCATAGGCACGCGAAACAGCACTGTCCGTGGAAACAGGCTCATTATTTCTTATCTTCCTGAACAGGCTTGTTGACATAACATTGGCAGCTGCCCCCGTGTCGATCTTTAGCAGAGAAGGCCATGCCATTCACCGTGACTCGGACGTCGGGTCCGTTATCAGTCCAGCTGCACCTCGCAAGGAAAACACATCCAGCTCACTCGGAGAAGAGTCAGGGTCAGACGGGGGAAGATCAACATGCTGGAGATGGGAACTAGACGTTGAGTCATCACGTGACAGGTAGCGAGATGGTTTCTGCTGTGGCTGTGCAGGGTTCCCACGGGAACGGCATGCTGCCGAAAAGTGCCCGGGCTTGTTGCAAAAGTTACAGGTTTTCCCCAACACCGGGCGCACATTAAAACGGTGTGAGACAAAGTTACAATTTGGACATCGTTGAGGCGGTCTGGAGCCCTGCAGTGGTCTTGCCCTCTGTCGCCGGGGAGCATTGTACTGGGGACCAGCGAGACTGGCTGTGTGGACCACAGGGTCAGGTACAGCGGAGGAGACAGCCTCAGCTAAACGAGAGGCATGCAGCGCCTCATGGAATGTCAGATCAGGCTTACGCAGCAGCTCAGAGCGCAGCTTATCATCCCGCAGACCAAAGACTAAAATGTCACGAGTCAAAGTATCGGGGGTCAGGTCATGCAGGTTACATCGGCGAGCCAGCTGGCGCAGCGCGGCCACAAAATTGTCAATAGACTCCCCAGGGTTCTGGCGTCTGGAGAACAGTTTGAAACGCTCTAAGATGTGGTTAGTGGGAAGGTCACACATCGCCGTAAATTTAGCAATCAGGCAATCGGGGTCCTGGACAATCTCACCATGTCCATAGACGAACGACTCCGAACGCTCGACCGCCTCCGGACCAGCCAGGTTTAAGCAGCAGGGGAAGCCTTGACAGCGTGGGCCACAGCAGGGTGGGCGATTGCAACATAATGCTCAAAGTCCCGTCGGAACACACTCCAGCGATGAGTGATGTCTGCATCAAAGACTAGGATGTCAGGTTTACGACAGGCAGAAGCCATCACGGAACAGGGAGGGGGTACTGGGACTAAGAAAATAAAACGCGATAGATCAGAGACGCAGGAAGAAGCACTTCTGACGCCATGTAAGGAAGGCTCACAGACACCTTAAGGTCTTCAGTACTTTTATTAAGCACACGTCATACATAGCCCTGGCTGTACGTGGTCGGTCACGAACACCAGAGAGCGAGCTAGGGGCGTGTGGGTTGCAATTATACTAAATGGTGGGGGGAGTGGTTTGCATGGACATCGTTACTATCAATTAAAGGTGTACACACATATCATCTACACATACGTAAAGAAGGAACAGCAGATGGCGGTTTACAAAGAAAGACACAATCTCCTGGAGTAACTTGCGCGTCTGGAGTGCATGGACAGGCAACATTCTAGGTCAGGACCCTTCTTTAGACTGCTTGGTGTGGGGGCGGTGGAGCAAGTTGGAAAGGAGAGGTGGGAGTGGTCACCTTAGATTGCCTTCCCTCTACAGATGTTGCCTGACCCACTGAGTTCCTCTAACGCTTTAGAGGGAATGGACAGATGATGTTTTGAGTCAGGACCCTTCTTCAGACTGAGTGGAGAGGGTGGGGGGAGGAAGCTGGAAAAGAGAGATGGGGGCTGGACAAAGCCTGGCAAGTGATAGGTGGACACAAAATGCTGGAGTAACTCAGCAGGGGGTGGGGGACCCCCAGGGGGGGGGCAGCAATATGGGGAGTGAGAAACATGGATTGGTGACATTCACAGAGTGCTGGAGTAACTCAGCAGGACACGCAGCATCCTGGAGACAAGCAATGGGTGACGTTTCGGGTCGACACTGAATATGGGTGTAGACCCTGAAATGTTACCCATTCTGTCCAGCATTTTGTGTCTACCTAAACTGCGCCTATCTATCCACATGGCGGTGTGCCAGCAGGCTGGAGGAGCGGGCAGGTGAAGGGGCGCTGGCCGGTGTGTACGCGTCGGTGCCCCAGCAGGTGGTCAAGCCGGGTGAAACCCTTGCCACACTCAGCGCACACAAACAGACTCTCTCCGGTGTGTAACCGCTGGTGCTCCCGCAGCCCCCATGCTGTCTTCTCACAGTGGAAGCAGCTGCTCGCCGGCGTGGGTCCGCCGGTGCTGCCGCAACCCCCGCGAGCTGTCAAACTCCTCACCGCAGTACGGGCAGTCGTAGGGCTGGCCACTGGTGTGCACACGCTGGTGAGATATGGATGTGGGAAGCCATGGCAAAGCGCTCTCCACACACTGGGCTGGGGAAGGGATGGTCGCCGGTGTGCACCCGCTGGTGGGACAGCAGAGAGGTGGAGCAGGTGAAGCCCTTGCCGCAATGGGCGCAGGTGTCTGTAGAGGCGCTCGCCGGGTGGCTGCGCTGGTGCACCAGCAGGTTGTGGGACCGGATGAATCCTTGCCGCATTGCGCGCATTGGGTTGCAGGTGTTCTAGGGGCGCTCGCCAGTGTGGAGTGCGCTGGTGTGACAGCAGGTTGCTGGAGTGCATGAAGCCTTTGCCACACTGGTGCAGGTGTTTTTTTTGGTGGGGTAAGGGCGTTCGCTGGTATGTGGGTGCGCCGGTGCACCAGCAGGCTCCTGGACTGGGTGAATCCCTTGCCGCACTGGGCGCAGGTGAAGGCCCGCTTGTTCGGTGTGTGGGGTTGCGCTGGTGCTTCAGCAGTTGGTGGACTGGAGTGAAGCTCTTGCTGCACTGGGAGCAGGTTGTAGGGGCGTTCGGCTGGTGTGGATGCGTGGTGCTCCAGCCAAGTGCTGGAGCAGATGAAGCCCTTGCCACAATAGCTGAGGTGTGGGGGTGATCGCCGGTGATGGGATGCGCTGGTTGCTGCAGCTGGGTGTGGAACGGGATTAGCCTTGCTGGCACTGGCGCAGGTGCAGGAACGCTTGCGTATGGTGCACTGAGTGAACAGACAGGTTTCGGGACTGGTGTGATGCTTTGCTGCAGTCGCTGCATTGGAGGGGTGCTCGTCGCTGTGCAGGCACCTTGTGCTGTTGAGGTACGTGGGAACTTGAAGCCTTTTGCCGCTGTCGTAGCAGGGTGATGGGCCGTTCATCTGCGGTGCACCGCGGTGTGCTGCCATAGCCCCTTCAACTGACAAAGCTCTTGCCACAGGTGGACAGCCATAGGGCCTTCTCGCCGGAGTGCACTGCCGGTGGAATGGAAGTTCAGTTGTTGAACCGTCTTGAAGGTTTTGCCGCAGTCGGAGCAGATGAAGGGCTCTCGCCGGAAGAGCATGCGGTTGTGCCGCAGCTGGCTGCTGGAGTGGTGGCTGAAGCTCTTTGCCGCACTCCGAGCAGTCGAAGAAAGCGTTCTCCGTGTGAACCCGCCGGTGGATCTCCAGCTGGCTCGGGAACTGACAGGCCTTGCCACACACGTCGTACTCATAACGCTTCTCCTTGTTGTGCCCCATCATGTGATCCTCCACCGAAGCTCAGCCCCTCGAGGCTCAGATGCACACTGAGCAGATGAAGGGGGGAGGGGGCTCACCGGCACCCTGGCCGCCACCAATGGCCACTCATGTCCCCGTCTCTCCGTCCACAGCAACAGCTCCTAAACCCTGCAGGAAGGGAACACAGAGGGTCAACCAGCTGGCAAACAGGACATTACTAGCAAATATTGGGTTTGTTTATGTCGGAGAAAACCGTTATATAATTCTGAGCAGCACCTGCTGCCTCACCGCCAAAGACCCGGGTTCTATCCTGACTTGGGTTGCTGTCTGTGTGGAGTTTTGTACGTTCTCTTTGACTTGTGTGGGGTTTTTACAACGGTGTGCTCCGGTTTCTCAAACTTGTCTCAAGACGTTTCAGGGTTGAGATTATCGGCCTCGCAAAATTTGTTTAATTTGTCCTAATGTGTGTAGGATAGTGCGAGTGTTACGGGGTGTCGCTGGTCGGCGTTGGAACTACGCGGCCCGAAAAGCCTGTTACGCCGCTGCATCTCTGAATAAATAAACTAAACCAAAGACCGGGTCTCGACCCAGAATGTCCACCCATTGTTTTTATATCCCCCTTCTCTCACAGATGCTGCCTGACCGCTGAGTTACTCCAGCACTTTGTGTTAAGATTCTTCAACAGAGGCTGCCTGGGACATGCTGCGTTACTCCCAGCATCTCTCTCTTTGTCTGTCTGTCTCTCTCTCTGTCTCTCTCTCTTGCTCACTCTCTCTCTCGGTCCTCTCTTGTCTCGCTCTCTCTCTGTAACTGTCTCTCTTTCTCCCTCTTCCATCTCACTGTCTCTCTCTGTCTATCTTTCTCTCTCCTTCCGTCTCTCTCACTGTCTCTCTCCACTGTCTCTCTCTCGTCTCTCAACTCTGTCTCTCTCCATCTCTCTTCAGTCTCTCTCGCTGTCTCTCTCTCTGTCCCTCCCTCTCTCTCTCCCTCTCCTTGCATCTGTCTCTCTCTCTCTATGTCTCTCTCCGTGTCTCTTTCCCTCTATTTGTCTCTCCAATGTGTTTCTCTTCTATCTCTCTCTTCTCTGTCTCTTACTTTTCCCCTATGCTCTGTCTCTCTCTCTTTCCTCTGTCTCTCCCTCTCTGTCTTCCACTCTCTCTGTCCTCTCCTATTATCTCTTGCCTCTCTGTTCACCTCTCTTATGTCTCTCTCTCTTTCTGTCTTCTCTTCTTTTCCCTCTCTTGTATCTCTCGGCATTTGTTTGTTTTATCTGTTTCTCTATCTCTCTTTCTCTCCGTCTCTCTCATTTGCCCTCTCCCCTCCTCTGTCTCCCTCTCTCTCTGCTTTTCTCATTCTCTCTCTATCTCTACTCTCTCTCGTGTCCATCTCTGTCTTTCACTGTGTCTCTGTCTCACACTGTCACTCTCTCACACTCTCTCTGTCACCTCCAGAACATAAATAACTCCTCTCTCTTTCTCCCTTCTCTGTCTCTCTTCTCTCTCTCTATCTCTCTGTCACTCCCTTTCTCTCCTCTCTCTGTCTCTCTCTTCCAGTCTCTCCCTCTTCTCTCTTCTGTGCTCTCTC
>JAVHYY010000839.1:0-61010 GCA_035221665.1 Okamejei kenojei
TCCAGCAATTAAGTTGAATATCTACACGAGGTCAACATGGCTCGGTACGAGAGCCTGACTGAAGCCTGAATAATGGAGTAGATGAAGAATCACGTAAACAAAATCATGTTATATCTCCAATGATGATAACGATTTAAATACTGCCCATTCATTTCTTTATTTTTGATTTTCCTAATCTTACTTTATTTTTCTCTATCTTTTCCCCCTTTACTTGCAAAAAATACATAATTGGTTAATATTAATAACATTACGAAATGTATGGTTTTTTGGGGGTGGGGGGAGAAGTATATTCTATTAACAGGTAATTCCGTCTAATAAAATATTTTAACATAAAAAAAGAAATATAATTGAGAAGGATGTCATAACTGTCAGTGCCAAAAGTTGCACATTAATTAATTAAACTAATTAGAAAAAGGAGATCGGGAAAAGTAAGCGCTATCTAAGCCAAGCCCATAATTACGAACCAATGCAGCCTATTTCCGTGTTGCAGTCCATATTTAAGCTATGTATAATTAAACCCTATACACATATATAATGACGTTTAAATATGACTGTAATCACATATCATTAAGTATAAATATATTATATAAAAATAATATTATGAAATATAATTGTAGGTGTTTTTTTTAATGACACTGTCGCCGAGGTCCTGCTCATGAATCAGCCTAACTAATGGGTGAGGGCATTCTTGGGGTTCCTCCGTTACTTCAAACCCCCACTGACCCCGCCAGTGGGTGCATAGTGGGGGTCACGCCATAGTGGGACTGGGCAGTGCCAGGCGGGAGACAGGTCCTGCAAGGCATCTTCCATCGCTTGAAATATGAAATTTTAATGAGACTGCAGCAGAGGTCCCAGTTTTTAAGGGCTCATGAACCTGCCAAAAAAAAAGGCTCAGGAAATCATCCTCTCGGTTTCACCTGTATATTATCCCCGCTGACTGCCATAGTGGGAGGGGGTAACAGGCAACGGCCATTTGTGACTCTGGGTAGCGCCAGGCTGGGGTCAGACCTGTAAGGGACATGTCTTATTTAGATATAAATTCACATCCTGACCAAGAATCGAATGCTCTGATGTTTACTCGATGAGTATTCATTTAAGCTACAATGAGCCTATAGTCTATGTTAGAGACCCCCCATGGTTGCATTTGCAAATGAAAGGCTCTTACCTTTAACCTAAAATAACCCTAAACGTGTTGCATTACTTTAGTAATCCTGTAGTTTTGGTGTGTGTGGCCTGTGTATACCTTCAAACGGGCATCTGCGGAAAAAAAAAAATTTTTTGTTATTTTTTTTTTTTTTGTGGATGAAAGTGTGTATGTATGTTGTGGGATGTTGCTGTGTTGGATGTATGTTGTGTGCATGGATGTTACAGTATGTCTGCCGTCGGATGGATGTGGTGGATGTTCTGTTGTGGATGTATGTGTGTCATGTGTGTGTTGTGGTGTGCATGCATAGAAGTGTGCGTAACGGTAGGATGTAGTGGTGTGATGTGTGTATGTATGTTGTGTATGTGTAATGGGTGGGTGGACTGAGCTCCTGTCATTCTCGCACAGCACAACCTTTATCATAAGTAATTCACAATCATGTTTAAATAATTTTGACCAAATTAAACAGTGAAAACTATCGACATTAAAATAAAACATTACATAATCAATTTATTTCCACCAATTATTTGTTACATACACTGATCTTCAGCTGAATATTCCCATCAATCCAAGACTTTTAGACGTTTTGATAAGGCATTGTAATTAGTTCAAGTTCAAGTGAAAGTCAGTAAGAGGCTAAAAAAAACATTTCATCAGTCATTACTCTGCATGTATAGACTTGCAGTAATCAAGGGGGAGAAATGAATGTGTGGATTATATTTTTCATGCCACGCAGTTTTAAATGTCTATCCCTTATTCGTAATTGTGGCCCACTGGTTGTGGACTCCCCCAACATTGGAAACATGTTTTCCTGCATCTAGCGTGTCCCAATTTCTGGAATACTTTTATGTTTCAATAGGACATCCCCTCATCCATCTAAATTGCTGAGTATACAAGCCAGCCGCTCCAGTCCAAATCAACATACGACATCCCGCCGTCCGGGAATTAACTTTCGGTGAACCAACACTGCACTCCTCTCCATATCAAGAAATATCTTTCCCTCAAATTTGGAGACCAAAACTGGTGCACACAAAACTCAAGGGTGTGGTCTCATAGGGGGCCACCCCCCCCCCCCCACCCCCCCCCACCGTAGAACTGCAGAATGATCGCTTGCTCCATTCTAAAATCCTCGTGTTATAAGGCCATTTCGCTTCTTCACTGCCTGCTTGTTACCTGCATGCTTAATTTCAGTGAGTGATGAACAAGCAACCTCCAGATCGCATTGTACTTACCACCCCTTTTTCCAACCTGTCCCCGTTCGGGTTACCACTTATTTTCTGAGCTACTTGCAATGCAGTGCTTGAGTGTAAATTGAGAGGACGTGGTTACAGTTGCATAAAACTCGGTGAAGAATGGTGTTTTCAGTTGTGGGCAGTCATGGGTATGGGAAAATTGTGTCAAGCGGGAAGAGTGAAATGAAAGTTTACGAGGATGTGTCATGACCTTGAGGGCCTGAAGCTCCAGTAAGTGGTTGAACAGGCAAGGACTTAATAAAAAGTTTTTAGGGTCTTAATTAAAGCTCCAGAGGAACACATTCAATCCTGGACTATTGATGCTGGTGTGTGTGGTGTGGTGTGTTGTGTAGTGGTGTGTGTGTGTGTTTGTGTGCTTGTGCCTGTGTGTGTGTGTTGTGTGTGGTGTGTGTGTGTGTGTTGTGTGTGTGTGTGCGAGTGTGTGTGAGTGTGAGTGTTGGTTAGTGTGAGTGTGTGTGTGTGACTGTGTGTGTGAGTGTGAGTGTGTGAGTGTGTGATGAGTGGTGTGTGTGTGTATGTGGTGTGTGTGGTGTGTGTGTGTGTGGTGTGTGTGGTCGTGTGTGGTGTGTGTGTGTGTGTGTGTGTGTAGTTTAACACATCCTCCCCAGTGAACAATGTTGGTTTCATAAAACATAGAAACCATAGAAAAATAGATGCAGGAGGGGCTTTTGTCCTTTGAGCCAGCACCTCTATCATTGTGACATGGCTGATCATCCACATCAGTAACCATCGCTGCCTTTTCCCATGTCCCTTAATTCCCTCTATAGCCCCAGATCTATATCTAACGCTCTTTTAATTCAATCAAGTGAATCGGTCCTCATACTGGATTCTGTGCCAAGAATTCCACAAATTCACAACTCTTCTGAGTGAAAACGTCCTTTCGTCATTCAGTGTTTAAATAAAAACATAGAAACATAACAAAATAGGTGCAGGAGGAGGCCATTTCGGCCCTACGAGACAGCACCGCAATTTATTGTGATCATGGCCTGAACAGTCCCCTGTCAATAACCCGTGCCTGCCTTCCCTCCCCAATTATTCCTTGATTCCACTAGCCCCCTAGAGCTCTCTCTTTTTTTTTTTTTTTTTTTTTTTAATTTATTTCTTATAGAAACAAAATAAACAACCGGGTGGGGGGGGGGTTTAAGATACATATATTTCAGTAGTAATATACAATAGTCCTAATAACTGATTCATACTAATAATATTTATTTATACCTTATTATCCTTATTATTGATTTCAAATTATGTATTTATAAAATTAAAGATTACATAATACTACTAATACATTCACAATATTAGCATTATACTCGTACTATTAGTAATTATCATTTATTTCTAATTTTAATTAAGTATAAGACAAATTTTATGATTTTATTGATACAAAAATTAGTACAACATATATAATTCTTATTATTTCTTCCTAATGTTAACAATATTTATTTTAATAAATCGCTAATTTAAAATTATTGTACCATTAAAAGCATATAATTTTATATAATTAAAAATATAAAATTACTAGGAATGCTAATAATACAAACAATGTTCTTATAAAACTAATGATATTTATATTCATCTAATATTAAGCTAGTGTGGTTTCTAAATTATTTTTTATTTTTTATTTAGATATAAGAAAATAGAGAAATTAGGAAATAGAATAAAGAATAAGAAGAGGTTTGATGGAGAATAAAAATATTCGTCAATAATCCGTTCCCTTATAGATATATTCATGATTTATATACTATCTCTTCATCCACTCAAATTCCAGGCCCTCAGTCAGTTCCCCGCGCCGAACCATTACGACCCTGCAAATATTTAATATATGGAGACCAAAAACATCTGAAGAGATCTAACCTATTCCATAAGGACAAGCCTCAATCTCTCCAAATGAAGTGTCTCCGACTTTTCCTATATTCCACATTTTGATTGTGGGAATGCAGGGCCTTTCCAAAAATTTTAAATATTAATTTATTTTCCCAATTATTAAACCATAATCCAATAAAAGTCTTTGATTCGTTTTGTTATTAATTGGTCAGTTTCAATTATTCCAAGTAAAATCAGCTTTGGGTCAGGGATTATATTTATATTAATAACATCGGAATTATTTTAAATATTTCCTTCCAGTAATCTACACATTTTTATGCAGTTAGTGAATGAATGTGTCAATTATTGCTTCTGAAAATTTGACATTTGTCACATATTGGAGATATTGTTGGAAAGAATATTATGTATTTAGATTTAGCAGTAATTCATTCTCTGTAATATTTTAAACTGTATAAAGAGAATGATTAGCGTTTAATTAAAAATGAACAATAATGTATATGTTGTAAACTTTCATCCCATATTTTCTGGTCTTATTATTGGGGCCTAATTCTTTTCCTCCCAAAATTCACCATCTGTATATTTCTGTTGATGAGTATCGTCGTTTTTCCAGTAAAAATATTATATATATATGATATCATTTTTTTTCCATATTTTGGATGTTTATTCAAACCATTCATCAACATTTCTATTTTCTATTTTCTACATTCATATAAAATTTACAGAGGCATAGTTATCTAATTTGTAAATATCTGAAATCATTCTTTATTATGTAGCCCATAAATTTGTTGCAACTCTTGAAATGAAAGAAAAAGTATTTTTCCTTATAAAGATCACCCATCTTAGAAATTCTTTAATTTTTTCCATTGTAAAAAAGCCTTATTATCCCAAAAAATCGAAGGTTTAAACATAAAATTATTAACAATCTTAAGACTTATTGTATAGATTTTTAGTTTTAAAAATAGCTTCTTTATTTGTTTCCATATGCGATTCCATTTTCTATTATCGATTTTCACTATAAACTTTCTTACTACATTAATATTAGCAAATATTATAGAGCTAATTGTCTAATGGAGAAACAAATCTTCTTCTTCCATTCTTAACCAATGTGGTTTATTATCTATTTCTCTCCCTAAACCAAAAATTCATGTTTTTAATATTAACTGCCCAGTAATAAAACATCAAGTTTGGTAAACGCTAATCCTCCATTTATTTTAGACTTACATAAATGTTTTTTATTTTATTCTATGAATCTTAATAATCCCAAATAAATTCGTAATTAAAAGAATCTACTTTTTTAAAAAAAAAATTTTTGGAAGATATATCGGGATTAATTGAAATAAATATAATAATTGTGGAAGAAAAAACATTTTTAATTGCATTAATTTTTCCCCTATCATCGAATAGGTAACTTTTCCGGTAATGAAATATTCTTATTTAATTTATCCTATAATGGGGAAAATTAGATTTAAATAGAGAATTAAATCTTTTGTTAACAATATAATCCCAAGAATATTTAATATATTTTCAATTTGTTAAATCTTAAAAGGAAATTGTTGTAATATATGTAAACTTATTTCATTGTTATAGGCATAAGTTCACTTTTATTCACAATTAATACTGTAATCCGAAAGTGATACCCGAAATTCGTTTATTAGTATTAAAAAACAAATTTCGAATACATATTTCTGGTTGAAGTGATATAAAGTAATCATCCTCTGCATATAAGGAAATTTTTATTCTTAGTAATTGCGGTTATCAATCCATTATATTTCCGGGTGTAGTCCTTACCCTCTGAGCAAGTGGTTCTATAGCTAATGCAAACAATAAAGGTGATAAAGGGCAACCTTGCCTACAACCACGTGATAAATTTAAAATTTAAATTGATAACATTTCGATATGTTGTTATTCTAGCTATTGGATTTCATTAATAATTTAATCCAAGTAATAAACTCCTCTCACTAATTTAAAAGCATCCATCACCGAAATAAATAGGGCCATTCCAACTAGGTCAAAAGCCTTTCTGCATCAACGAAATAACTACTAAATTCTTTTTTATCACTTTCTTTTTCGAATATATAATATTAAAAAACAATCGTCTAGATTATATGAAGAATATCGTTTTGGTATAAATCCACTTGATCCGGATGTAATTAATTCATCTACAATTGAACTCAATCTTTTTGCTAATATTTTGTTAATATCTTTATCTGTATTAATAGAGACTATTGCTCTTACTATGATCCTGGTTCGTCTAAGTCTATTATTTTATTTTAGGTATGATGTTATAATCGATTCGTCAATGTATCTGGAAGCTTCTGTTTCTGTATATATCAGTTCATATAGTGATTTTAAATATGGAACTATATATTCATGAAATGTTTATTAAAATTCCGAACCTTATACCACATCAGGCTCCTGGGTTACAACCGTTTTTTAATTATTCTAATAGATTCTTTTAATTCATATTGAAATAATCAGCATTTAATAATTTTCTATTTTTTGTAAATCCAGTCCTTTCAAGTTACAATTTTTTTATAAAATGCCATCTATTTCTAATTTACTTACTGTTGTTTTAGCAGTGTATAAATTTTTATAATATTGCATAAATCTTTCATTAATATCCTTTAGGTGTATTAATAAATCAACCATTTTGAGATTTAATCCTATGTATAATTTTTTTTTCCCCGCTTCAATTTTCCTTAATTGTCGAGCCACCAAGCAGTTTCTTGGGCTTATCCACCAAATTCAAACCTGTAATTGTTTAGTATGTTGGTACAAATTTTTACACTTATCTTTATATATTTTATTCTAATTTATATTTCAATATAACAAATTTTATTATGTAATGTCGTATCTGGTTTTTATTGCATTCTGTATAACTAATTCTTAATCTCCTTTTCTAGATCTTGTTGATCTTTTCCCGAGTCTTTTTTATTGTCAAATGCTTGTGAGAAAATCATTCTATTCCTCGAAGATATGGCCTTAAATGTTTCCTTCCCCACAATAAAGAAAACGCGATATCTCTGTTGATCATTTATTTCAAAAAAAGTTTTAATTTGAGTTATGATATATTCCTGAGTGCTTTGTTTTTTAAAATTTGTGGGTTAAATTTCACTGTCTTAAATTTTCTATTTTAATTATTAAATTTTAATTTTAAACGTTACTGAGCGTGAATCTGAGATTATTATATTATCATATTAGCTTCATAAGTAAGTGAGATAGTTTTGCATCCACCAAAAAATAATCTATTCTGATAAGTTTTATGTACTAGGGGAGTAAAAAGAATATTTCTCGTCCTGTAGGATTTTCTGTTTCTCCAAACATCCTTTAATGTTGGTTTTTTGCATATAGCATTTATCAAATTCACTAGCACGTGGATTTGTTTTTTCTTGTTTTGTTTAGATCTGTCTAAGTAAAGGGTCTAATGACAGTTTGAAATCTCCACCAATTATCAAATTAAATTGTATTAATTCCGGAATATTATTAAATACTTTTTTAAAAACAATGGACTATCAAATTTGGTCCATATATATTAACAAGAATTACTTTTTCTGTATTTAATTCTCCTTCACAATAATATATCTACCATCTTTATCATCTAAGGTTAATGTATGCTAAATAAAGTACCTTTACGAAATAATATTGCTACGCCTCTTGATTTATGTGTAAAAGAAAGTGAATATTTTTACATATCCATTTAGCTTTCAAACCTTTTTTCCGCCTCTTTTTTAGATGGGTCCCTCTTGAATGTAAATTCCATCATCCCCCCGGCCTCCCGCTTTACTTGCCTTAGTATTCAATACTGTTTCCTCTCTTTATCGTTCATTAATTACCTTTACATTCCAACTGCAGAATTTTTAATCCCTCATTCCCCGATTTTCTTTTAAGTCTTGCATTTTAGATTTAATAATGGGGATCTGCAGGAATCTAAGGATCAGCGCGATAAACCCAACCTTACACCTGAACCGAACCGAGTGGATGTAGTTTAACCCATACAAAGGATAATTTTATTGATGAGGAGCCCCTCATGATTGAGAGAATATATCTCCCCTGGTACAATTATATTACTCCAAATCAAACCAAAAATACTATAGATATAAAAAGAGAAAGAAAATAAATAGAAGTACTGTGTGTAAAGGAAAAAAGAACTACAATCTAGAATCGATGTAGTTTGTGCCAGCCATATTAAGATGACTATATATCTAACGACCTTCCGTCTTCGATGTTATCAACACGACCAGCTCTGGAATTCCCCCCCCCCCCCCCCCCCCCCTCAGGGAATTAACTAATCCTTAACAATATTTTAACGGGGGTATAATATATATAAAGTAAAAAAAGGGGGGGGGGAGGGGGAATAATATATTAAAAAAAAAAAAAAAAAAAACCCAGGAAGGGGAGAGAAAAAGAGAAAAAAGGAAGAATAAAAAAAAAGGTTCTTCCTTTAAAAATATCAAATATCTAAGCTAACTTAGAAATCTAACTAATATTATACATAAAAAATACAAAGGCTATATAAAAGATGAATAACATACAATTAATTCAGTTCAGAAAAGGGAAAATTAATTATTAAGTATTAGTAATAGTGATTAGTAATAATAGACATTCCTAATTAAAAAAAAATAGGGTGGGAAAAAAACTGATAAAAAAAACCGTATTATAATCTTAATATGTGTGTATTAATTATTTTGTTAGTTATATGTTAGAACTAATTATCAATGTCCAGATATCCAGATGACGTTGTCAAATCTTGTTTTATTCCCCTCCATTCCATTCGACATTGTCTATTCCATCAAGTCCAATATCCTCTTGAAGAGTCTCAGTAAATATTAAAAGTTCATGTTGAGTATCTGAAGATGGTAAAAGTCAGTATAACTTGCTTGTAGGTATTCTTCAAGTCTTGAACTGCTGAGCAAACTCCAATGCTGTGTTTGGGGTCTAAAAAAGTACTCCCCTTTCTTATAAGAAACTCGTAAAGTCGCTGGTAGTTCAAACCGGCATCTCAGATTTTCTCTACTCCACGCATAAGACTTTTGGCTTCATTTGAATGATTTTCGTTTCCTGGCGACCTCTGGTGGATAGTCTCGATAAATACTAATCCTTGACCTTCAAATGTCAAGTTTTTAGTTTTCGAAGCTTTCCGCATAATCTCATCCAGAACAAAATCAAACTGTACTTTAATGATCATCATTGCCTGGGAGGAGCGCCGGGGTCTGGTCTGACGTCTACTGACTCTGTGAGCACGAGCTAATAAAGCATCTCTTCCAGAGATAGACTTCTTTGAGTAATTTAGCAGTGAACTCTCGAGGGCCGTCGATATTCTCTCGACCCTCAGGAATCCCTACAATTCTCAGATTTTGCCTTCTCTGATGTCCTTCTAGCTCAGTACATTCTCGGCTGTTTTAGTCAGCATACTCATCAGACGTTCATTTTCTGTAATCAAATTTGCTGTAGTCAAGCATTTGCTTCTGCTGTCTGTTCAAGGTCTTTTTATTGCAGCTATCTGTTGTTTCTGCATTTCTTCAATAGGTTTAAATCTGTTGTCAATGTCTTTTTTAATGTCTTTTTTAAAACCTTTCCAGTTTTTTATCCAGCTTTTCCTCCATGTCATTAAACGTGTCCAATAAACGCTCTTCTTTTAAATCATCCGACATTTTTCTTAACCTTTTTTTCAATAATTGTGTTTTGTTTCCTTTTTTTAACTCCATTAGTTGAGTTTTCATCTGATTCATCTGTATATCAATCGAGCTATTTATTTGACTTATATCTTCCTTTAATTCTTCCTTTAACTTAACTATCTGCTGAGAAATAAAGGATTTCAATTCCTCAACCTTCCACTTTTGTCCCTGATTTCTTGGACACATCCCCTAGAGCTCTCTCTAACTCTCTCTCTTAAATTCATCCCAGTGATTTAGCCTCCACTGCCCTCTGTGGCAGGGATTTCCATAAATTCTCAACTTTCCGGGTGAAAACGTTTTTTCTCACCTCTGTCTTAAATGACCTCCCCTTTATACTAAGAATGTGGACCCTGGGTCTGGACTCGCCTAACATTGGGAACATCTTTCCTCCTTCTCCAGCCCTTGTATAATTGTTTATGTTTCTATAAGATCTCCCCTCATCCTTCCAAACTCCTGTGAATACAAGCCTTATCTTTTCAATATTTTCTCATATGACAGTCCCGCCATCCCAGGGATCAATCTCGTGAACCTACGCTGCACTGCCTCAATCACAAGGATATCCTTCCTCAAATTAGGAGACCAAAACTGTAGACAATACTCTAGATGTGGTCTCACCAGAGCCCTATACAACGGCAGAAGAACCTCTTTCCTCCTATACTGAAATCCTCTTGTTATGAAGGCCAACATTCCATTAGCTTTCTTCACTGCCTGCTGTGCCTGTAAGCCAACTTTCAGTGACCGGTGTACAAGGACACCGAGGTCTCGCTGTACCTCCCCCTTACCTAACCTAACCCCATTGAGATAATAATCTGCCCCCTTGATTTTGCCGCTGAAGTGGATAACCTCACATTTATCTATATTATACTGCATCTGCCACGCATCTGCCCACTCACTCAACCAGGACCAGGTCACCCTGCAACCTCCTAACATCCTCTTCGCAGTTCACACTGCAACCCAGCTTTGTGTCATCCACAAACTTGCTAGTGTTGCTCCTAATTCCCTCTTCCAAATCATTAATTATAATATGTGTGAAAACAGTTGCGGCCCCACACCGAGCCTTGCGGCACTCCACTCGCCACTGCCTGCCATTTGAAAGGACCCGTTCACTCCTACACTTTGCTTCCGGTCTGCCAACCAATTTTCTATCCACGTGAACACCTTAACTCCAAAACCATGTGCTCTAATTGTAGTCACCAGTCTCCCGTGCGGGACCTTATCAAAGGCTTTCTGAAGTCAGATTACACTACATCCACTGGCACGCCTTTCAATCCATATTACATTGTTACAAGTGAAAAATGGCCTCCGCTTTATTCTTAGACAGTGACCCCTCATTCTGGACCCCCCCCCCCCCACATTGGAAAATGTTTCCTGCATCTAGCTTAGCAAATCCTTTTATGATTTTTATACGTTTCTATAAGGTTCCCTCTCATCCTTCTAAATGTCAGTGAATACAAGCCCAGTCTTTCCAACCTTTCCTCATAAGACAGTCCAGCCATCCTGGAGATTAGCCTCATGAAGCTCCGCTGCAATCCCTAAATAGCAAGAATGATCTTCCTCAAATTAGGAGACCAAAACCGTACACAATATCCAGGGCCCTGTACAACTGCAGAAGGTCATATTTACTCCTATACGAAAATCAACTCGTTAACAATGGCAACATGCCATTAGCTTTCTTCACTGCCTGCTGCAGCTGCATGTTTTCTTTCAGTGACCGGTGTACAAGGACACCCAGGTCTGTTCTTTCCTAATCTGACGCCATTGAGATAATATATGCCTCCTTGTTCTTGCCGCCAAAGTGGATAACCTCAAATTTATCTGCAGTATTATACTGCATCTGCAATGCATCTGTCCAATCACTCAACCTGTCGAACTAACCCTGCAACCTCTCTCCGCAGTTCAAACTGCCACCCAGCTATCTGTCATCTGAAAATTTACTAGTGTTCCTTTTAATACCATCATCCAAATCATTGTTATTTACTGTAATTAATTGCGGTCCTATCACTGACCCTTGCGGCACTCCACTCGCCACTGCCTGCCAACCAATTCCCTATCCATGTCAATACCATACACCCAACTCCATGTCCACTAAATGTGCCCACTAATCACCTGTGTGGGAACTTATCAAAGGCTTTCTGAAAGTCCAGATACATTACATTCACTGGCTCTCCGTCATCCATTTAACTAGTCACGTCCTCCAAAAATTACAGAACATTAGTCAAGCACGATTTACCCTTCACAAATCTATGCTGACTTGGACCAATCCTATTACAGCAATCCAAATTCGCCGTTATTACTTCTTTAATAATTGACTCCTGCATCTTCCCCACAGCCGATGTCAGGCAAACTGGTCCACAATTCCCCGTTTTCTCTCTCGGTCGTTTCTAGAAAAGTGGGATAAACGTTAGCTAGCCTCCAATCCACAGGAACTGATCCTGAAACTATAGAACTTTGGAAAAGGATCACCAATGCGTCCACAGTTTCTAGAGGTACCTCCCTGAGTACCTTTGGGATGCAAATCAGGCCCTGTGGACTTTTCAGCTTCCAGTCCCATCAGTCTACCTAATACTATTTCTCACCTAATGAAAATGTATTTCAGCTCCTCTGTGTCACTAGATCCTATGTCCTCTGGTGCATCTGGGAGATTGCTTGTGCCTTCTTTAATGATGACAGAAGCAATGTACCCGTTCAACTCCTCTGCCATTTCCTTGATCCCTAAATCAATTTCACCTGTTTCTGCCTTCAAGGGACCCATTAGTCTATACTAATCCTTTTCTCTTAACATACCGAAATAAGCTTTTACTATCCTTCTTTATATTCTTGGCCATAAGAATCAAATCTGGTCAGTATTAAGCCTGAAGATGGGTCTAGTTCCGAAAAACGTTACGCATTCCTTCTCTCGAAAGATGCTGCCTCTCCCGCTGATTTAGTCCAGCATGTTGTGTCCTCCCTATAAATCATACCTATTTATATATATGTATATCTTACACACACACATATAAATGTACACACACACAGCACACACATGCGCGCGAACACGCACACACAAAACACACACACACACACACACAAACACACACGCACACACACGCGAACACACACACGCACACACACAACACACACACACGCACACACACACACACACACACACACACACACACACACACACACACACTGCACACACAACCGCGCGAACACGCACACACACACACAAACACACACTACACACACACAAACACGCACTACACACACACGCACACACAAACACACACACACCAGCACACACGCGCACACACACACACGCACACGCACACACAAACACACACACACGCGCACACACACACACACAAACACACACACACGCCCACACACGCATGCCATCTATATATATGTGAGTACGTGTTTTTTTAACAAACTGAAATTGTATTATCGTTCTCTCGTTTATTATATTCTTTATGGTTGACTATGTTTACATATTATGTTGTGCTGCTGCAAGTACGTTTTTCATTTCCTTTCTAACTGGGACGTCTGCAAATATAACGCTATTGACTATTGACTTTAGACACTAAACGTCAAATCGTCTTTCATCCACGGCAATGTTCATAGATGCCCCTGGCCAGTGCGGGATACAGACCAGATATCCCGATATCAACTCCTCAGTGCCCTCCATGAGTCCTCATCTCAGTTATAAAGAAACATAGAAAACAGATGCAGGAATAAACCATTCGACCCTCCAAGCAAACCTCTCCAATCAATTGGTAATGTCCGATCATCCAAAATCAGTTCCTGCTTTCTCCATTGATATCGTCAGCCTTCAGTGCTATATCTAGCTCACTCTTAATTATACCGTGAATTGGCCTCCACTGCCTTCTGTGGCAGATAATTCCACAGATTCACATATTACTGAGTGAAAGTGCTTTTCCTCCTCTCAGTCCTAAAAGGTTTAACAGTTATTCTTAATCTGTGACCCTTGGTTCTGGAATCCCCCTACATCGGGAACATTTTCCTGCATCTAGACTGCCCAATCCCTTAAGTATTTTAGATGTTCCGATAGGATCCCCTCTCGTACTTATAAATTCCAGTGAACGAAAGCACAGTCGATCCATTCTTTCATCATACGTCAGTCGCGCCATCCCGAGAATTAGCCGAGTGAACCTTCGCCACACTCCCTCAATAGCAAGAATGCCGTTCCTCAAATTAGGAGATCAACACTGCACACAATAGTCCACGCGTGGTCACACCAGGACCCTATTCAACTGCAGTAGATACCCCTTGCTCCTATACCAAAATCAACTCGCTATGAAGGCCAACTTGCGATTTGCTTCCAAGGCAGGAACCGGGTACTGATTGTGGATGATCAGCCATGATCACATGGAATGGCGGTGCCGGCTCGAAGGGCAGAATGGCCTACTCCTGCACCTATTGTCTATTGTCTATTGCCACTCCTGCTGTTCCTACATGCTTACTTTCAGTGACCGAATAAACAAGGGCACACAAAGTTTCCGAACACCTCCGCCTTGCCTAATCGGATACCATTCAGATAATAAACTGACTTCACTATCGATAGTTTGCTTTTTCCCCAGAAGTAACCATTGAAACTTTCACCCAATGCTCTCACCCTGTAATTTTAAAATGACATTATGTAATTTAACGTGTTATTGTAAATCGCTGATCCCAATAGATGTATTATCCTGGGAGCATTTGACGTACCTTGTTTTTCTTAAACTGTAACTAACGTCAATGATCAGGTGACTGGTGTCGCTCGGGACATCTGTCCTCTATATAAAGAGAAGTGTGGACATCTCATCACTACTTTGGCACTGGGCTGCTGTGATACATCAATAGTGGAACCGACACTTTTGCCCAAAAATGGGAAGTTGGATATTGAGTCAAATAATGGCCATTTACTATCCCGTTCTGGCAGCGATTGGTGTTCCCGGTGAGTCGACATTCACTTCTACTCACGGTCTTCATCGCTTGACTCTGGTGATGCCGGCGTGTGCTGCCTGGCGCACTTGTGTTAACACACGGATCTGCAGATTCTGCAACCTTGAGCAAAGCACAAGGCCCTGGAGGAACTCGGCGGCTCAGGCAGTACTTGGGTGGGGAATGGAGGTTGACATCCGAAACGTCGCCTGTCTATTCCCTCCTGAAGTGCTGCCTCCTCGCTGAATTCCGCTGCTTACAACCCAGTGGAATGAATAATGATTGTTCTTATTTCAAGCACTCCTGCATTCCCTATCTCTCCACGTGTCCTCCACCCATGTCGTACCGAATCAAATATCCTCTTGTTAAATCATTGTCTGTAGCGATGTTACAAATCCTACCATCTGCGGCGCTGTAGATCCGCCACTGCCCGTGCGGGCGATTCCAGAGGCTTGGGCGGGGGGCTGGATTAAAATGCAGGTTTGTATTGATTGTCAGAGAGGCTAGCTGATGAAAAAAAAAAGTTCGCGCTTACGTTCTCCGTTTTTTTTAAACATTTTGCTGGAAGTTTGTGTCGCTGGATTAAATTTAAACGAGATTAAAAAAGCCTTCAACGCCTTAAACGTCATGGATCGCAATATCAGTACAAAACAAAATGTATGTCGTTTAGTTAATATATTCTTTTGCTTTATGTTGTGGCTTTATTTTAATCTTATGATGCGAAAAATGCCTGCCGATATTGGCTTAAATTTACGGCAACGGCAACATTCCAATCCATAACATTCCTGAACCACCCACTCTCAAGATAATCAAATGTATTATTTTTTTGAACAATCTCGTCCTAAGAGCATCTAAATTATCTATATTTGTGTTATTGTCTGTCCATGATCAATATTTTCACACTAAATAGCCAGAGTACAGTTGTAGTCAGGTATTGTGCAAAAAATAATGGTTTTGAATATCTGGAGTGTGGATGTTTCCGGAATAATTAATGTGAATTAAACATTAAATTCCTTCCATTTGGCACGATAAATTAATGACGAACTGAGATTTAAATACGTTATATTTTGAATTCGTGTGTGATTGGGATCAGTTTGTTATATGTTATTTGGATCCTTAGGCTATTAAAAAAAATATATAGCCTTTTCGAAAGGAATGGACAGATGTTTAGATCTAGTGATTGCATTTAGATGAATTTAATTGATTAGATGGTTTTAATTGATTTGATGAAACTGATGAGCATGATTTTTTTGTTGGGTATTTACTATTAGTTTTAGCGTTTAACGTTATCATTTCTACTTTTTTTCCTAAAACTGCAAACAATAACTTGTTTCTGTTAATGCAGTTCATTGGAACAGATGTCTCCGAAGAAGAAATGCAAAATTGTCAATCGAAATGCCCAGCAAAAGAGACTGATTTAGACAGCATTCGCAGAGATTATCCGTCTTTGGACTACTCCAAATGTGATGATCCACAGGACATACTTAATGGGAAAGTAGTGGGCAGAAAGGCATGGCATGCGTGGTTTGAAGAGCAAAATCCTGTAGATTTCAATGCCAAAATTGAAAAGTTGAGGAAAAACATGGTGTACGGTGTTTCTTATTGGTTACAATCTGAGGAGCATGATGATGCTGCTGATATGATATGCCAATATACCAGCTAGCAACTGATCTCCTCCATATAGACTTGGTCTATTGCTAGAAATTATAATTTCGTTATCCATTTGTTACAGACTTATAGCATATAATACAATAATATTAAAGTTCTGATCTTGAGAAAATCACATTTTTGAAATTTCAAGGCAATCTAGGTGTTTATTACTATTTCCGTTATAATAGTGAATTTTGTAATTAGATAAAATTACGTAACTATCTACTTTTACGCTTTAATTTCAGCTATCCAAATAAGATGTTTTCAGAATGCTTCAATCTATAATAACCGAACATTTCATTTCGTTCTCTTATTTTAACAAAGTTCAGACCTACTGTTCTCGATCACAGCTTTTTGCTAAGTCAATGGAAAAGCAATAGGGAACAAGATACTAATTTTGAGTATGAAAATGGCCATAATGTTTTTAATAATGACGAATTAGACCGTCGTAAATTGGCCCCTTGTATTTGTTATTATATCTCATCGTCTATATGTCCCCTATTTCCCCCGACTCTCAATCTGAAGAAAGGTAACGATCCGAAATGTCACCAGTTCCTTTTCTCCAGAGAGCTGTCTGAAAAGCTGAGTGTTGCGTCTATCTTCGATCAGTTCCTTCCTGCAGTGAGACACGTATTATTTTGCTGCACTCTCTCTTCACACTGTGATACCGATATTTTCCCTCAATCCTAACGTTGCATTCGAGCTCATAGATCTCAGGCAAAGATTGTGATGTGTGAACGAATGTTGGTGCTAGGCAGTGTGAGGAGTCAGAATAGCACGGTGCCGATATATTCGACAGGGATGAAGGTAATCGATTCCCCACCTACTGACCTGCTTGCTGTGCAAGGATGTTCCTATTTTCTATGCTTTTATGTGCGCTTCTTCTACATTACACTGAAGAAAATTCTAAATTTACGCAGCCTAGCGGGCAGGAAAGGAATGGGTGATGTTTCAGACCCTTCTTGAAGAAAGACTGGATAAACTCGGCTTGTACTCGCTGTAATGAAGATTGAGGGGGATTCATAGAGACGTACACAATTCTTAAGGGGTTGGACAGGCTAGATGCAGGAAGATTGTTCCCGATGTTGGGGAAGTCCAGGACGAGGGTCACTTTTAGGACCGATATGAACAATCATTGTTCACACAGATAGTGGTGAATCTGTGGAAAAAAAGTTCGTTGGCTATATTTTGAGAGGGAGTTAATGTGGCCCTTGTGGCTAAATGATATTGGAAACATACAGGATACTGAGTTTGATTAGCGGTGCAGGTGTTACTTTTTTTCGAGTTTTTATGTGATAACAAAAGGAATACAGGCTGGTGCGTCTTAAAAAATATGTTAAAAAAAAGTGGGAGAGGGATAACAACAGGAGAGAGAGGGAAATGCCGGGATAACGAAGTTAGAGAAATGAATATTCATACCACTGGGCTGTAAGCTTCCCAAGCGAAATATGAGATGTTGCTCCCCCAATTTGCGTTTGGCCTCACTCTGACAATGGAGGACAGAAAGGTCAGTGTGGGAATGGGATGGAAAAGGACATTTAAGTGTTTGGGATCCGGGAGATCAGGTATGTCTAGGCGGACCTATATATTTTTCCTGTGTTATGGTTGGCACTGTTATGTTCAGCAATGTGATTCTACATAAGACAGGATATTCACTATTAAACCAAACTCCATAATAGCGTGGATTAAGACTATTCGGCATCACGAATCAACAGAATACATTCAAATGATTGTCCAGATAAGCTTGCTGCCTGACATTCATATTTCAGTCGAGCCAGTCCATGGGTTATGATAGAAGCTTGAATTGATCGGTGTACAGTACACCACACATTTTCCAAGCGTAGTATCACCATCCGGACTCCACTGTTCCGGCTTGCCAGAACCATACTGGTCGGCCTCGCACCACAGTAAAATGCAGCAGATGGTATTGACTTTCAAGACCCGGCGAAATGTAGACGTTTCTTTCACGTTTGTAATAACATTGCCGTTCCCCGCCAGAGTGATATGATCGATTCTCTCCTCATCGTCCCTATGCCCCATCATTCAGTGATCGAGCAGAATTGGTCAATGAAAATCACACTGCACTTGCTGGATAATTTATTCACGAATCGAGCCAACCATCAAACTAGCTCTCAATGCCACAACCGCCACCCAACCAACTTCTATCGGTCATTCGCCCAACCCAGTGGATCCAGTGGATTCATGCCTAGTAAGGGTGTCAGTGGTTATGGGGAGCTGGCAGGAGAATGGGATTCGGAAGAGATAGATCTCCCAAGATTGAATGGCACAGTTGCCTAATTCTGCACCTTTCACTTGGTGTCTTATGACTTACTTTCTGCATGCACACAACCCGTTCCACCTTCTCAAGGTATCGTTTCTACTGCAGCTTCAACATGCCAACTTGCAATTTCAACCGGCTTGCCAGTATCACACTGCGCCTTCACTCGGCCTCGTCGCCAGCGCATCTTTACCCTGCCTAGTCCTCATTTCGCCATCACTCAGCCCAATCCCACCGCGCATTCCTCCGGAGCACTGTCCACCACAGCTTGAACCTGCGCAATCCCCACCGCACCTTCACGCTGCCCCGATCCCTTCGAACGTCCTCCTTGTCTAAATGCCGCTGCACATACACCGTGCCCAGTCCGCGCTGCGCCTTTACATTATGTAGACCAACTTCGCCTCATTCTCCATAACTGAAGCTGCAGATACATCACTTGCAGGTCTCATCCCGACTACACACTACACACATTGTCTCGGTCCTTTTTCCCTTACCTTCTGCACCTTGTCATTAATCCCCCATGCCCCTCATCCCCATTACAAATGTATCTTGCCCATTTAACAGCGCGCAATTATCCCGTGCAGTTCACATGAATATTTCCCAAACCATACGTCCTCCTTGTCTAAATCCCTCTACATATACAACCTGCCCAGATGGCGCTGCACCTTGACATTATCTAGACCAACGTCGCCTCACTCTCCATAACTGAAGCTGCAGAAACAACACTTCCAGTTCTCATCCCAACTACATACTACCTGAATCCATTTTTATGCGCATTGACACGTTCCATTTTCCCCTACCTTCTGTATTTTGTCATTAATCCCTCATGCCCCTCAACCCCATTACGAATGCATCTTGCCCATTTAACTGCGCGCAATTATACAGTGCAGTGCACATTAATATTTCCCAACCATTTACTTTATCCGCCGTCAAATAAAATCGTGGATGGGTTTTTATTTTGCATGCATTATGTTGATAAAGAAAACAGTTCGTTAAGGCGTGTTTTCCATCCCTGGTATCACGGCCGACACCAATGCCTTGATAAAAATAGTTATTGTTACAAAGAAATACGTACAACGTGCAGGAGTAACTCAACAGGTGAGGCACCATTCTTGGGGAACAACGTTAGACGACGATGAAGCCATAACATGTTCAGTGCTTCACGTGGACTCGCTCCTACTTCTACCGTACGAATTCCCCTCAACGTATCTTCGTTCCTCAGGGCTCATCCTCGGGAAACTCTTCAATCCCCTTGTATCAAAAGTTCTGATAGTTGCATCTCTCGCCTTTGTCCAAACATCTGCCTATCGACGCCAACCCCCCATCCGTCCCTCCCGCCTGCTTCACCTGCTACCTGACATGCTTTTATCCTTGCATCTCCCTTCTTCAGCCTTTATTTCCCGTACAATTTTGTTAAAGCGCTTTCCGCGGCACATTGTTTCTATGAGTCGTCGTTGATCTCAGCTATGAATTTCTTACTTTTTTCACTTTCGCTTGCAGTGAACCTGCTGTCGATTCTGATCCTGTCCCGGGGGGAGTGTGGTCTCTCAAAATGCATCACTCGCTACCTGGTGGGAATGTCAATAGCCGACCTCCTGGTCATCATCAACGACGTCTCATTGAGAACGGTTTTTGTTATGTATTTTCCACGTTCATTCCTGAACATCACGCCTGTCTGCTCCACTATCTTTGTCCTAACGGTCGCAGCCACGCTTATCTCCGTCTGGTTCACGGTCGCGTTTACATTGGATCGATTCTTGGCCATTTGCTATCAGAATGTGAAAACAAAGTATTGCACCGAGAGAACGGCGACAGTTATTATGGGGATTGTGAGCGTATTTAGCTGTTTAATAAGTGTGCCCTGGTATTTTACAATGGACCCAGAATACAATATGGACAATATACCCAGGGGCTGCGTCTTGAAACAGGCTTTCTTAAACTTAACTTCATGGGCTTCATTTGAGCTGCTGACGTACAGCTTAATGGCGTGGTTCCCGTTCTTTCTGTTGCTGTTGCTCAATTCACTGACCGCCAGACACATTTTAATGTCCGGTCGAGTCCGCAGAGGGCTCCGCGGCCGTAATACTGGAGATAATGACCCGGAGATGGAGAACCGAAGGAAATCCGTTGTTCTACTCTTCTGTATATCCGGCAGTTTTCTATTGTTATGGAGCACACAAGTAATATATGTAGTGTCCGAGCGTGTATTCGGGACTCCGTATGTCAAGGGCAGTGACTTCGAATCAGTTGCGTTCATGCTTCAAGCTTTGAGTACCTGTACAAACACGGCTATATATGTCCTGACACAGAACAAATTCAGAGAGCAGATGAAGAGAGCCGTGATGTACCCAATATATCTAATTGTAAAGTTAGTGAAAAAGAGGAAAGTTTGTTGATTGCACCGGGAAAAAAGAGAGAGACAGGAGAGAGGGAGGAGAGAGAGAGAGGAAAAATAGAAAATAGAGAGAGAGGAGAGAGAGAGAGAGATCACGAGATACCCCCTGAGCCACATCAGGGCCACATCCTGAACTGGAGAACGGCCTCAGTGTGAAAAATGCCTCAGAGGAATTCCCTTGTGGAGAGAGACGGTGAGTGAGAGAGAGAGAGAGAGAGAGAGAGAGAGAGATAGATAGTAGAGAGAGAGAGAGAGAGAGAGAGAGAGAGAGAGAGAGAGAGAGAGAGAGAGAGAGAGAGAGAGAGAGAGAGAGAGAGGGGGGGGGGGAGATAGAGAGAGAGAGAGAGAGAGAGAGCGAGAAAAGGGGGCAGAGACGAGGAGAGAAGAAGAGAGAGAGAGAGAGAGAGAGAGATGGAGAGAGAGAGATAAGAGAGATAGAGAGAAAGAGAGAGAGGGGAGGAGAGAGAGAGAGAAAAGAGAGAGAGGAGTATGGGAGAGAGCGATTGGAGAGGGAGAGAGAGAAAGAGGGGAGAGAGAGAGAGAGAGAGAGAGAGAGAGAGAGAGAGAGAGAGAGAGAGAGAGAGGAGAGAGAGAGAGAGAGAGAGAGGGAGAGAGAGAGAGAGAGAGAGAGAGAGAGAGAGAGAGAGAGAGAGAGAGAGAGAGAAGAGAGAGAGAGAGAGAGAGAGAGAAGAGAGAGAGGGAGAGAGAGAGAGAGAGAGAGAGAGAGAGAGAGAGAGAGAGAGAGAGAGAGAGAGAGAGAGAGGAGCGAGAGAGAGAGAGATAGAGAGAGAGAGGAGAGATAGAGCGTAGTGGGGGGAGAATGAGAGAGAAAGAGAGAATGAGTGAGAGCGAGAGAGAGGTAGAATTAAAGATAGAGAGAGGGAGAGAGGGTGAGAGAGAATGGGGAGAGAGAAAAAGATACAGAGGGGGAGCGAGAGGAATGAAGTGGAGAAAGATAGAGATGGGTAGTGGGAGGGGTGAGAAAGAGAGAGAGAGAGAGATATATAGAGAGAGAGAGAGAGAGAGAGAGAGAGAGAGAGAGAGAGAGAGAGAGAGAGAGAGAGAGAGAGAGAGAGAGAGAGAGAGAGAGAGAGAGAGAGAGAGAGAGTGAAAATAGATAGCGATGGAAAGATTCGTATGGATTGGGAGGGGGGTGAGGGGGAGAAAAAGAGAAAGAGAGAGGGACAAAGACAGAGAGGGAGAGAAGGAGAGGTAAACGGAGAGAACGAGAAAGAGGAAGACAGAGGGAGAGAAGGGAGAGAGAGAGGGGGGGAGAACGAGCGTGAGAGAGAGAGAGAGAGAGAGACGGTCGGGAAGAGAACGAGAGCGAGAGAGAGACGGAGAGAGAAAGAGATAGAGAACGAGGGTTGAGATAGGTAGAGAGAGAAATAGAAACAGAGAGAAAGTGAGAAAGAGCGAGAACAGAGAAAGGGAGAAAACGAGGAAGCGAGAGAGAAAACGGGAGATAGAGATAGTGAGAATGAGAGGGAGAAATGAGAGAGAGACGAAGAAAGAGAGAGAATTATAGAAACATAGAAACATGGAAAATAGGTGCAGGAGTAGGCCATTCGGCCCTTCGAGCCTGCACCGCCATTGAATATGATCATGGCTGATCATCCAACTCAGTATCCCGTACCTGCCTTCTCTCCATACCCCCTGATCCATTTAGCCACAATGGCCACATCTATCTCCCCCTTAAGTATAGCCAATGAACTGGCCTCAACTACCTTCTGTGGCAGATAATTCCACAGATTCACCACTATCTGTGTGACAAATGATTTTCTCATCTCGGTCCTAAAAGACTTCCCCCTTATCCTTAAATTGTGACCCCTTGTTCTGGACTTCCCCAACATCGGGAACAATCTTCCTGCATCTAGCCTGTCCAACCCCTTAAGAATTTTGTAAGTCTCCATAAGAACCCCCCCCTCAATCTTCTAAATTCCAGCGAATACAAGCCGAGTCTATCCATTCTTTCTTCATATGGAAGTCCTGCCATCCCAGGAATCAATCTGGTGAACGTTCTCGGTACTACTTCTATGGCAAGAATTTATTTCCTTACATTACGAGACCAAAACTGTACGCAATACTCCAGGTGTGGCCTCACCAAGACCCTGTACAACTGCAGTTGAACCTCTTGTACTCAAATCATTTTGCTATGAATGCCAACATACAATTTGCTTTCTTCACTGCCTGCTGCACCTCCATGCCTACTTTGAATGCCTGGTGTACCATGACACCCAGGACTCGTTGCATCTCGCCTTTTCCAAATCGGCCACCATTCAGATAATAGTGTACTTTACTGGTTTTGCCACAAAAATGGACAAGTTCACATTTATCAACATTATACTGCATCTGCCATGGATTTTCCTACTCACCCAACCTATCCAAGTCACCTTGCAGCCTCCTAGCATCCTCCTCACAACTAACACTGCCCTCCAGCTTCGTGTCGTCCGCAAACGTGGAGATGTTGCATTCAGTTCCCTCGTCCAAATCATTAATAAATATTATAATTAGCTGGGGTCCCAGCACTGATCCTTGCGGTACCCCACTAGTCACGGCCTGCCATTCTGAAAAAGACCCGTTTACTCCTACTCTTTGCTTTTTGTCTGCCAGCCAGTTCTCAATCCACATTAATACTGAACCCCCAATGCCGTGTGCTTTAAGTTTGTATACTAATCTCTTATGTGGGACCTTGTCGAAAGCCTTCTGAAAGTCCAGACATAACACATCCACTGTTCTCCCGTATCCAATCTACTGGTTACATCCTCGAAAAATTCTATAGGATTCGTCAGACATGATTTACCTTTCGAAAATCCATGCTGACTTTGTCCAATGATGTCACCACTTTCTAAATGTGTTGCCATCCCATCTTTAATAACTGACTCTAGCAGTTTCCCCACTACCGATGTTAGACTAACTGGTCTGTAATTCCCCGTTTTTTTCTCCCTCCTTTTTTATAAGTGTGGTTACATTAGCAACCCTCTAATCCTCAGGAACTTCTCCAGAATATAAAGAGTTGAGAAAAATAGTCACTAATGCATCCACTATTTATGTGGCTACTTCCTTGAGTACTCTGGGATGCAGCCTTACTGGCCCTGGGGATATATTGGCCTTTAATCCATTCAATTTACCCAACACCACTTCCCGGCCAACCTGGATTTCACTCAGTTCCTCCATCTTATTTGATCCCCGGTCCCCTGCTATTTCCGGCAGATAATTTATGTCTTCCTTAGTGAAGACAGAACCAAAGTAGTTATTCAATTGGTCTGCCATGTCCTTGTTCCGTATGATCAGTTCACCTGTTTCTGACTGCAAGGGACCTACATTTGTGTTTATAAGATTCGTCAGACATGATTTACCTTTCGTAACACCATGCTGACTCTGTTCAATAATTTCACCACTTTCCAAATGTGCTGCGATCCCATGTTTAATATCTGCCTCTAGAATTTCCCCCACTACCGGACTAACTTGTCTGTAATTCCCCGTTTTCTCTCTCCCTCCCTTTTTAAAAAGTGGGATTACATTAGCTACCCTCCAAAAAGAGGACGCGGAGAGAAAGAGAGATGGGGAAAGAGGGACATGGAGAGAGATAGGCGAGAGAGAGTGAGAAAGAGAGAGAGAGAGAGAGAGAGAGAGAGAGAGGAGAGAGAGAGAGAGAGAGAGAGAGAGAGAGAGAGAGAGAGAGAGAGAGAGAAGAGAGAGAGAGAGAGAGAGAGAGAGAGAGAGAGAGAGAGAGAGAGAGAGAGAGAGAGAGAGAGAGAGAGAGAGAGAGAGAGAGAGAGAGAGAGAGAGAGAGAGAGAGAGTAAAGAGGGAGAGAGGGATGGAAGTAATAAATAAAGTAGAAAGTTACTCTGGCACCGATGAAATATCACGCAGAGACATTGATCACTGAGAGAGGGAAAGAAAGGATGAAAGAGAGATATAAAGAGAACGGGAGAGGGTGAGGGAGTGACGTAGGGAGAAGTAATGAGAGAAAGAGTGAGCGTGAGACAGGTGGGCAGGGAGAGGGAGAAAGTGAGAAAGTGAGATAGCACGGCGAGAACGCAAGGTGTGGAGACAGAGCAGGATGGGGGAATTGGTGGATGATGCGGGGGAGAAATAGACGAGAAGGTAGAGGGGCGGTGTGACGTAGAACAAAGACAGATGTGGGGAGATAGAGATGACACGGAGACACGGGGAGACAGAGAAGAGGGAGAAAACGAGATGCGCCTCGGATTTCATGAATCCTCACCATCTGGCGCCACCAAGGCAAAACTCAAGCTGTGAACGTAATGGAAGACAGAGAAAACATGAACGAAACCCTGAGATGTCCAGCTTCTCGCATTCACCGATACAGGTTGTTTTGCACAATGCGTGCTGGCATGTAGGAGTACGTGAGAGGATAGTTTCCTGCGATTAGATAGTACATGGAAGAAGGGCAGAATGTAAGCAAATATTGAAGGATTGATCCCGAGAGGCTATTTCATCTGATTGCAGTTTCTGGACGTGCAGAAATGGTCTCGCCATCGGTGATTGGGCATTGTGGATTTCGGAAAACCGATATCTGCTTGCTCTGAATTTAAGATGATTCGACTGCTTTCAAATTAGTTGCCATGAATCATCCATAATATTTCAGTAGACTGTTAGACACGGATGTTGACCTGTTGTGGCATAGGCAAGGTTACCCGCATCCAGTTCATTTTCGAAGCAGGTATTCATTCATGCTTTCGGCAGCATGTCGCCCACTTCGTTACGGTCGGTGTAAGCGCTAGCAGCCTATCCTCATTGAGGAAGGTTGCTGTGGTATTTTGGGGCATGGTACGATAGGTTGCTTTTTGAAACCAGAGAACCCCAACCCTAATGAAAGAAAGATATGCAAAAAAGTAACGATGATAACGGTATCAGGCAATTGTTCAACGACTTGGGTGGGGGAAGTTCGGAGAGAGAGGTGATACAAGGGTCACTTGAAGTTTATGAAGTCAATATTCATACCGCTGGGGCGTAAGTTGCCCAAGCGAAATATCATAATCACCATCATAATAATAATCGGTTTTGCAACATACGAGGAATTTCAGAAACTGTTCCTCTAACATGTCCGCCTACATAAGTGTGAACTATGATCCGGTGTGTAGCCCAGTCAACAGGAAGGCGTTTACAAAATGTGTAGGATGAACAGCAGATGTCCCTCTATCGCTCCCCTCGAATCCGTCCAAGGACCCGTCATTACTTGAACATGAGGCAGAGGTTCACTTGCATCTCCTCCAACCTCATCTACTGTATCCGTTATTCTAGTTGTGGAAACCTACAGTATATATCGGCGAGCCCAAGCGGACGCTCGGCGATCGTTTCGCTGAACATTTCCGCTCTATTCTCCGAAACCTACATGATCACGATGAAAACGAGTTACAAACAATGAGACTCGACAAATAATTTTGAAGCTAAAACAACCACTTGGTGGGGGAAGTTCGGAGAGAGAGGGGATGCAAGGATTACTTTAAGTTAGATAAATCAATATTCATGCCTTAGGGTTTTAAGCAGCCCAAGCGAAATATGTGTTGCTCCTCAAATTTGCGTTTGGCCTCACTCTCACAATGGAGGAGGCTTAGGACAGAAATGTCAGTGCGGGAATGGAAAGGGGGAATTAAAATGTTTGGCTACCGGCAGATTAGGTAGGCACAGTTCGCCTGCACAAGTGTTCACTTCGATCGGGCGTGCATGCATTGTAAGCAGGAAGGTGTTTACAAAATGTGTAGGGAGGAACTGCAGATTTCCCTATACCCCCCCCCCCCCCCCCGACTCCGTCCAAGGACCTCGACATTATTTCTAAGTGAAGCAGTCCGCCCTAAACCTACATGATCTCACGGTAGCTAAACACTGTAACTCGCCCTCCCATTCCCACACTGAGCTTTCTGTATTCGGCCTCCTGCATTGTCAGAGTGAGGCCCATCTGAAATTGGAGGAACAGCACCTCACGTTTCACTTGGGCAGCGTACACACAAGCGGTAGGAACATTGATTTCTCTAACTTCAAGTAACCCTTGCTCTCCATTTCTCTCCAACCTTCCCTTTTCCCAGTTCTGCGACCAGTCTTACTGTTTCCGATTACATTTTATCTCTGTTTGCTTTATCGTTACCTGCTCCTGTTGATCTTTTCTACATTTTCCATGATATTCATTCCCTTTGTCCTGTTTTCACACATTACATGACCATATCAGTACATTTCCTGATCCATTCACCTCCCTCACCCCTTGATATCAGTCTAAAGAAGGGCATCTCTCCGGAGATGTTTTCTATGCCGCTGAGTTACTCCAACAGTTTGCATCTATCTAAGGTGTTTACAAAGATGCCCTTGCGGGCGAGACTCGGCTTTGTGTGTGTGGAGTGCGTTTAACCGGTGTTTATGTATCTCTCTCTCTCCCCTGCCATAGGTGTGAAGAAGGGTCTCGACCCGAAACGTCACCAATTTCTTCTCTTCAGAGATGTTGACTGTCCTGCTGAGTTACTCCAGCATTTTCTGTCTATCATCTATATATAGTCCAGTAGTCAGCTTGCTGGCACCACAGTTGGTCTGAAGAAGATCCACGATCCGAAACATCACCCTCCAATCTACTCCTGAGATGTTGCCTTGCCCCTTCAATTACTCCAGCGTTACTTCTTTTTCTAATCCTCCAAAGTTATGCTCACCCAAATTCGTCACACGTTTGAGTCTCATCACCATCGAAATCAATGTACTGCCTCTCCTATCATGACCTTTAAATGACCTTCACCATATTGACCTATCTTTATTATATTCTCCAGATATAAGGGAGGCAAAATAGGTGGAGGTGTTGTATTGGAATCATTGAGAATGACACGGCGCCACTCAGAGAGCACATACAGAAATGTACGATTACTGAGGCGGTACGCGTTGAGCTAAAATTCAGAAACGATCAATCACACAAATGGGATTATAATATAGACAACGGCATCCAATATGCCGATTGATTATGGATGAATGCAAATAACTGTAGTGTTATTGTGGAAGGTGGCTTTAACTTCCTCACATTTGATGAGGCTTACTTAGTGCAAGAGGATTAGATGGGAAAGTCGTAATTGGGTAGTGTCCTAATACTTCCTTAAACTGTAACTGGACAGTCCGGCATAGGATATTCCTATTGGGACATTATATTGGGGGAAACAAGTTTGGCTAGGTGACTGGTGAAGGAGTATTTTTGCAGGTAGTGATTTCCACTACGTCCGTTTTACGATTGGTGTGAACTGGGAACAGGTCTGGATTTTGGGGGTAAAGAGTTTACATGTGACAAACCACATTACAGAGCATGAGGCATGACTTAGGGAAGATAGAGTGGAAGCAGCTGTTAATGGATGGGTCCACAACTGACATGTGGGAGTGGCTTAAAGGCGATTTGATCAAAGTTTAGTATCAGCATGTTACAGCAAGTTGGAGGGGGGGGGGGGGGGGGGGGGGTAATGGTGACAAAGTAAGGGAACCGTGGATCAAAATGGAGGTCCTAGACAATAGACAATAGACAATAGACAATAGGTGCAGGAGTAGGTCATTTGGCCCTTCGGGCCAGCAACGCCATTCAATGTGATCATGGCTGATCATCCCCAATCAGTATCCTGTTCCTGCCTTCTCCCCATATCCCCTGAGTCCGCTATTTTTAAGAGCCCTATATAGGTCTCTCTTGAAAGCATCCAGAGAACGTGCCTCCACCGCCCTCTGAGGCAGATGATTCCATTTCTGGGAGAGAAAGTGTTTCCTCGTCTCCGTTCTAAATGGCTTACTCTTTATTCTTAAACTGTGGCCCCTGGTTCTCGGACCCCAACCCCAACATCGGGAACATGTTTCCTGCCTGTAGCGTGGCCAACCCTTTAACAATCTTATATGTTTCAATGAGATGCCCTCTCATCCCTCTAAGCTCCAGTGTGTACAAGCCCAGCAGTTCCATTCTCTGAGCATATGACAATCCCGCCATCCCGTTAATTAATCGTGTAAACCTATGCTGCACACCCTCAATAGAAAGAATGTCCTTCATCAAATTACGGGACCAAAACTGCACACAATACTCCAGGTGTGGTCTCACTAGGGCTCTGTACAACTACAGAAGGACCTATTTGCTCCTATATTTGATTTCACGTATTACGAAGGCGAACATGCCATTCACTCTCTTCACTGCCTGCTGTAACTGCATGCTTACTTTCATAGACTGATGTACAAGGACCCCCAGATCCCGTTGTACTTCCCCTTTTCCCAACTTGACGCCACTTAGATTGTAACCTGCCTTCCTGTTTTTGTTACCAAAATGGACAACCTCACCTTTACCGCTTTAAAACATCATATGCCATGCATCTGCCCACTCGCCCATCCTCTGCCAGGTCAACCTGCATTCTCATAGCATCCTCGTCACAGATCACACTGCCACCAAGATTTGTGTCATCAGCAAATGTCCTAATGTTAATTTGAATTATTTCGTCCAAATCATTGATATATATTGTAAATAGCTGCGGTCCCAGCACCGAGCCTTGCGGTAGCCCACTGGGCACAGCTTGCCAATCTGATAGGGACCCGTAAATCCGTGCTCTTTATTTGCTGTCAGCCAACCACTTCTCTATCCATGTCAGCACTCTACCCCAAATACCATGTGCCCTAATTTTACCCACTAATCTCCTATGTGGGACCTTATCAAATGCTTTCTGAAAGTCCAGGTACACTACATCCACTGATCTCCCTTGTCCATTTTCCTAGTTAATGTTCAAAACATTCCAGAAGATTAGTGAAGCATGATATCCCCTTCGTAAATCCATGCTGACTCGGACCGATCCGTTTACTGCTACCCAAATGTGCGGCATTCTCATACTTTATAATTGACTCCAGCATCTTCCCCACCACCGATATCAGGCTAACTGGTCTATAATTCCCGGTTTTCTCTCTCCCGCCTTTCTTAAATAGTGGGATAACATTAGCTACCCTCCAATCCACAGGAACTGATCCTGACTCAAAAGAACATTGGGTAATGATCTCCAATGCATCCACGATTTCTAGAGCCACTTCCTTAAGTACCCTGGGATGCAGACCGTCAGGCCTTGGGGATTTATCAGCTTCAGTCCCATCAGACTATCCAACACCATTTCCTGCCTAATGTGGATTTTTTTAGTTCCTCCGTCACCCCAGACCTTCTGGCCACTACTATATCAGGAAGATTGTTTGTGTAATCATTAATGAAGTCAGCTCCAAAGTACCTGTTCAACTCATCTGCCATTTCCTTGTTCCCCATAATAAATTCACCTTTTCCGGTCTTCAAGTGTCCAACGTTGGTCTTAACTAATTTTTCCTCTCACATACAAAATAAGCTTTTACTACACCGCTTTATAGTTCTTGGCTAGCTTACCTTCGTACCTCATATTTTTAAAATTATTTTTATTAGAAGCAATTGTACAAGAATAAAACATTCGGCATGTAAAATTATACAATTATTGTACAACTTCAATTTTTACCGTTTAACCTGAAAATTAGGGAAAAGAAGAAAGAAAGAACAAGAGAGAGAACAACTGAAAAGTGAAAAGATAGGACCTCTAGACGACCAACGTAGTGTGGCCAATGTGTGAATAAAGATATAAGAGAGGAAAAGGGAGAAAAAAAAAAGGAAAAAAAAGGAAAAAAGTGGAGAATACCTGCCCCTCGCCCCACCCCCCCCCCCCCCCGCCCTCCTCACCCAACCCATAGTTTCATTAAATCCAAATGTTGTTACACCATAATGTCCTTGTAGGTAGGTATTCTGGGAAAGGGTGCCCATGTCTTGGAAAATGAATCTGTTTTTTTCAGTGCCAAAGACAAGCCTAATAATTTTCCAAATGTAGTGTCTCGGGCATGTTTGTAATCCACATCTTTACAGTAGGGACTGATGTGTGGTTTCCAAAATTTAAGAATTCGTTTTTTCGCCGTTATCAGGACATAATTAAGGAAACGTGTTTGAAATAATGTTAGCTCAGAACAGGCTTCTGACGTACCTAGCGTAATCAACTCTGTGTCGGGGTCCAATTTTATTTTAAGTGTTTTAGAAACAACCAAAATTCCCCTCAAGAAATGATGTAACTTTATACAGGAGGCAAGATAATGAGTTATGGTTGCTTCCTGAAGGAGACATTTATCACAAATAGGGGAGACATTTGGGAAGATCTTATTTAGTTTAGACTTTGAATAATAAAAACAATGCAGTATTTAAAATTGTATTAACGAATGCCTACCGTTAAGAGAACAGTTGTGTATATATAGAAGGCTTTCCTCCCATCTATCTTTAAAAATTGATATGCCCAATTCATCTTCCCAAGCTCGCCTGATTATTTCCGCCGTTATGATTTGTATATTTAAAAGGGTATTATAAAGGTATGATATTAACGTATTTGATTCCGTGTTTCTATACATGAATTCGTCTAGTAAGTATGGAGCCATATATTGACAATCTTGGGTATGTGGTTTCAGATAGTCTCGTATTTGAAGATATCTAAAGTATTGGCTACCTTTCAGATGGTATTTCAAATGTAAATCTTGAAATGAGAGGAGAGTCCCCATCTCATATTGATCTCACAGTTTTTCATTCCTAATTTTTCCCAATGTGTGAACGCCTTGTCTAAAATAGACGGCGGAATCGAGGGACTGTTGGTGGTTGGTGAGAGAAGAGTTACATTTCTCAATTCAAGGGTTGTTTTCACTTGTTTCCAGATTCGTTCTATGGATAATCGGGTTTTTCTCAAATACTGATTTCTTCAGATTTATTGGAGAGATTAATCCGTGCCTATATTAAAAGGCGAACAATCTTCTCTCTCCATTATTAGCCAGTTTACCTGTCGGCATGTGTTGCCATCCAATAGATTAAGTGTTTAATATTCGTTGCCCAGTAATATTACAACAAATTACCGAGAGCCAGTCCGCCAATTTCTTTGGGTTTACATAAATGTAGTTTATGTATTCTGTGTGTTTTATAATCCCAAATAAATTTGTGATCAGAGAATCGATTTTTTAAAATACAATTTTAGGGAGAAAAATCGGTAATGATTGAAATAGGTGCAGCATTTGTGGAAGGAAGATCATCTTTATGGCACGTATTCCACCTATGAGGAAATCGGAAGCGTTTTCCAAAGTTGAATAAGGGCATTTAGTTTGGTGATGGTGGAAGTTGTTCCTTACCCAATCATCTTGCTATCTTTGCAACGTTGTATTATATTTTTATACTTTCCTTGATAGCCATAATAATGATATCCTGTACGTTCTGTATGAAACACCTAAGATGTATATCTATCTCAATATTGGCTAGTGAAATATGTTTGTTCCTCCAATTTCGTGTGTCCTCACTGTTGTGGAAAAGTCATCGTTTCGGAGAATTAAATATTTGGCAAGCGGGAGATCAGTTAGGCACAGGAAGTATCAATTTCGTAACTAAGAAGGCAGGTACAGGATACTGAGTTGGATGATCAGACATGATCATTGGCTACTCCTGCACCTATTTTCTATGTTCTATATTTCTATGTGGGCAGGAATTATTCAGGAATTGTGTATATATAGTGATCTATCTATATGTATATTCCGTGGACTATGTTTACATAATTATATTGTTGCTGCTGCGGCAAGTACGTTTTTCATTGTTCAAACTGGGACGTCTGACTAATAAAACATTATTGACTATTGACGCTGGAATTTAGTTTCAACATCAGCTTTCATTCGCTGCAATGTTCATTTATGTTCCTGGTCAGTGCGGGATACAGACCAGATATTCAGTATTAACTCCTCGGTGCCCTCCATGAGTCCTCCTCTTAGAAACATAGAAACATAGAACATAGAAAATAGGTGCAGGAATAGGCCATTCGAACCTTCAAGCCAGCACCTCCATTCAACTTGACATTGTGCTGATCTTCCAAAATCAGTACACCCGTTTCTGCTGTCTCCCTTGATTCCGTTAGCCCTCACAGCTACATCTAACACTCCGTTAAATAAAGGGAGTGAATTGGCATTCACTGCCTTCTGTGGCAGAGAATTCCTGTAAAGAGATAATTGGCATTCACTGAGAGAATTCCACAGGTTCGCAGATTTCTGGCTGACAAAGCTTTTCCCCATCTCAGTCCTAAAAGGCTTAACCGTTATTTCTTAATGTGTGACCTTGCTTCTGGACTCCCTCAACATCGGGATCATTTTACCTGCATCTAGCCTGTCCAATCCCTCAATAATGTTAGATGTTTCTATAAGACCCCCTCTCATACTTTTAAATTCCAGTGAACGAAAGCCCAGTCGATCCATTATTGCATCATACGTCAGTCGCGTCATCCCGAGAATTAGACGAGTGACCCTACGCTACACTCCCGCAATAGCAATAATGTCGCTCCTCAAATTAGCAGATCAACACTGCAAACAATAGTCCACGCGTGGTCACACCTGCGCCCTGTACCAACTGCAGTAGATCACACTTGTTCCTATACTCAAATCAACTCGCTATGAAGGCCAACATGCCATTTGTTTCCAAGGCAGGAGCGGGGTACTGATTGTGGATGATCAGCCATGATCACATGGAATGGCGGTGCTGGCTCGAAGGGCAGAATGGCCTACTCCTGCACCTATTGTCTATTGTCTATTGCCACTCCTGCATGCTTATTTTCAGTGACCGATAAACAAGGACACGAAGTCTCCGAACATCTCCGCTGTTCCTAATCGGATACCTTTCAGATAATAAACTGACTTCACTATAGATCATTTGCTTTTTCGCAGAAGTAACCATTGAAACTTTCAGCCAATGCTCTCTCTCTGTAATTTTAAAATGGCATTCTGCTGTTTAACGTGTTATTGTAAATTGCTGATCCCAATAGATGTATTATCCTGGGAGCTTTTGACGTACCTTGTTTTTTTCTTAAACTGTAACTAATGTCAATGATCAGGAGACTGGTGTCGCTCGGGACATCTGTCATCTATATTAAGACACGTGAGGACATCTCGGCACTAGTTTGGCACTGGGCTGCTGTGATACATCAGGCGTGGAATCGTCACTTTTGGAAAAATGGGAAGTTGGATTTTGGATCAAATAATGGCCATTTATTGTCCCGTTCTGGCAGCGATTGGTATTCCCGGTGAGTCGACATTCACTTCTGCAAGTGGTATTTATCTTGGTGACTCTAATGATGCCGGGGTTTGCTATTAACCCAAGAATCTGCAGATTCTTCAACCTTGAACAAAGCACAAGGTCCTGGAGGAACTCGGCGGCTCAGGCAGTATCTGGAGAGGAAATGGAGGTTGAGATAGGAAACGTTGCCTATCCATCCCCTTCTGAGATGCTGCCTACCTCGCTGAGTTCTCAGTGGGTGGCAAATTGAATGTTCTTATTTCAAGTAACCCCTGCATTCCCTATCTCTCCATTCATCCTCCACGCACGTCGTACCATTTAAAAGTAGTCTTGTTGAGTCATTGTCTGTACTCGTTCTCACCTAAAAAACAACTAGCAATGAGCTGTTTGCTTTACCGCCGTTACCTTTTTGCGAGTCCCTCTTTAGTTTGTTATTTTTCTCTCTATATCATCGTCTATATTTCTCATTTCACTTTCCACCGACTCTCAGTCTTAAGAAGGGGATCGAACCGAAACGCACCAGTTCCTTTTCTCCAGAGATGCTCTCTGAAAAGCTGAGTTACTCCAGTTGCGTCTATCTTCGGCTTAAAACAGTATTTGCAGTTCCTTCCCACACAGAGTTGCTCCGTCAATTCAGTTGAGACACAGATTGTTTTGCTGCACTCTCTCTTCATACTGTGATGCGGTATTTTCTCAATCCTAACGTTGCATTCGAGTTAACCCCGTGTCATAATGTAAACTATGATCTGCGACAATGTTTTTTATTGCAATTGTGAATGTGTGAACGAATGCCCGGTGCCAGGACGGCAGTGACTTTTCGATTTTATGCGGAACGGTCAGGCAGTGTGAGGAGAGCAGAGTAGCACGATGCCGATATAATCTGCGGAGTAAACACTAAATTAAGACATGAATTGTGGTCCTCGAATCCCAACCTGTCTGAACACTGACTCGAAATTAGAGTGCTGTACAAGGACGTTCCTTCCGTTTCAGGAGATTTAGATCAGACCACGAAACTGACCTTCGGAACGTGGGTGTATGTGCGCTTTCAGCCGCCTGCTAGCCTTTCGTCGCTTTTCACCTGTTTATATATAGGCACAGTGGACACGCTACGCATTCGGGATATACATTCCACTGGTTATTTGGAAGTTGGAACTCTGCTTGAAGAAAAGTAGCAGATGTGTTGGAGATGGACACAGAAAGCTGGAGTAGCTCAGCGGGACACGCCGCATCTCTGGAGTGAAGGAATGGGTGATATTTCGGTTCGGGACCCTTCTTCAGATGGAAATTCACGGGAAAGGAAAACGAGAGATAAAGGGGATGATGTAGAGAGTTATAGAACACTGACCAGAACATATGCAAAAAAGTAACGATAATAATGGGGTCATGAATGTGTTAGCTTTTTTTTGGGCGAAAACACGAGGCTGGTGCGACTTTGGTCGGAGAGGGATCGAGAGAGAGGGAATCCCGGGATAATGAAGTGAGATAAATGAACATGCATGCCACCCGGCGGTGAGCTTCCCAAGCTAAATATGAGATGCTGTTCTTCCAATTTGCGTTTGGCCTCATTCTGCAATGGAGGAGAGAAAGGTCAGTGTGGGAACGGGAAGGATATGGAAATTAAAATGTGTGATAACCGGCAGACCTACATATGTTTCCTGCGTTCTGGTTGGTACTGTTATTTGCATGAAGGTGCTTCAATTTAAGACATGATATTCATTATTAAAGCAAACTGCAGAATGGTGTCGACCGAGAGTGCATCACGATTCAACAGAATACGTTCAAATAACTGTCCAGATAAGCTTGCAGCCTGACAATAGTATGTTTCCCGAGCCAGTCCATGGGTTATGATAGAAACGTGAATTAATCGGTGTGCAATAGATATATCCTTTTCTAAGGGTAATATCACTATCCGGCCACCACTGTCCCGGCTTGCCAGAATCAGACTGCGCCTTCACTCTGCCTTGCACCAGTGCTAAAATCCGCAGATGATCTTCACGTACAATAAACTGCGAGATGCATTCGTTTCCTTCACGTTTATAATAACATTGCCGTTCCCCGCAGAGTGATAAGTTCTATTCCCACCTCATCTGCTCTCTGCCCCATTATTCAGCGAACGAGCAGAATTGGTCAATTAAGATCACACTACACTTGCCAGACAATGTGTTCACGAATCGAGGCAAACTAGCACTCAACGCCACAATTGTCGACAACCCACGTATGGCAGTCATTCGTCCAACCCATTGGATTCTTGCTCAACGCTGGTGTCAGGGGTAATGGGGGGCCGGCCGGAGAATGGGATTAGGGAGAGATAGATCTCCCATCATTGAATGGCACAGTCGACTAATTCTGATCCTATCACTTAGGAACTTATGAACTTACATTCGGCATGCACACAGCTCGTTCCACCTTCTCAAGGTATCGTTTCTACTGAAGGTTCAACATGGCAACTTGCAATTTCAACCGGCTTGCCAGTATCACACTGCGCCTACACTGTGCATCGTCCCCAGTGCATCTTTACCCTGCCCAGTCTTAATTTCGCATTCACCCTGCGCAATCCCCACCGTGCATTCATCCGGAGCACTCTCCACCACAGCTTCACCCTGCTCAATCCCCACTGCACCTTCACCTTGCCCTGATCCCTGCGTACTTCCGCCTTGTCTAATCGCTCTGCACATACACCCTGCCCAGTCCTCGCTGCACCTTCATATTATCGAGACCAACTTCGCCTCACCCTCCATAACTGATGCTGCAGCTACATCATTATCAGGTCTCATCCCAACCACACACTACCCGAATGCCTTTGTATGCGCATTGACTCGGTCCATTTCCCCTGCCTTCTGCACTTTGTCATTAATCCCTCATGCAACTCATCTCCATTACAAATGTATATTGTCCATTTAACAACGTGCAAATATCCCGTGTGGTTCCCATACGTATTTCCCAAACCTTTTAGTTTATTCGGCGTCAAATAATATCGTGGATGTTTTATTTTATTTTACACGCATTATGTATATACTGAAAACAGGTCGTAGATGCCATAGCTTATAGCTTAATTATCTGGTATCACGACCGACTCCAATGTGTTTATAACGAGTTATTGTTTTAAAGAAAGACCCACTACGTGCAGTAGTAACTCAACAGGTGAGGCAACATCCTTGTTGAACATCACCGTTAAACGACGATGACGCCAAGAACTTTCCAGTGGCTCACGTAGATTCGCTCCTACTCTCCCAATTCTTCCTCAACGTACCCTCTTTCCTCTGGGCGCATCCTCCGGCAACTCTTCAATCCTCTTGTATCAAAAGTTCTGATAGTTGCATCTCTCGCCTTTGTTCAAACATCTGCCTATCGACGTCCACCCCCATTCGTTCCCTCCTGCCTGCCTCCGCCACGCTTTGTCTTGCATCTCCTTTCTTCAGCCTTATTTCGCGTACAATCAGTCTGAAGAGCGGCCCCGACCTGAAATGTTGTCTATCCATTTTCTCCAGGGATGCTGCCTGACCCGCGGAGTTATTCCTGCAGCTTCTCTTTCTCTGTTAAAGCGGTTTCCGCGGCAAATTGTTTCTCTGAGTCGACGTTGATCTCAGCTATGAATTTCTTATTTTTCTTCTTTCGCTTGCAGTGAACCTGCTGACGATACTGATCCTGTCCCGGGGGGAGTGTGGTCTCTCCAAATGCATCACTCGCTACCTGGTGGGAATGTCAATAGCCGATCTCCTGGTCATCATCACCGACGTCTTATTGAGAACTGTTTTTGTTATGTATTTCCCACGGTCATTCCTCAATTTAACGCCTGTCTGTTCCACTAATCTGGTCCTAGTGGTTTCAGCCACGCTAATCTCTGTCTGGTTGACGGTCGCGTTTACATTGGATCGATTCTTGGCCATTTGCTATCAGAATGTGAAAGCAAAGTATTGCACCGAGAGAACGGCGACAGTTATTATGTGGATTGTGTGTGTATTTAGCTGTTTAATAAGTGTGCCCTGGTATTTTACAATGGGCCCAGAATACAATGTGGACAACATACCCAGGGGCTGCGTCTTGAAACACGCTTTCTTAAACGTAACTTCATGGTCTATATTTGAGCTGCTGACAATCATCTTAATGGCGTTGTTGCCGTTCTGTCTGTTGCTGTTGCTCAATTCACTGACCGCCAGACATATTTTAATGTCCGGTCGAGTCCGCAGAGGGCTCCGTGGCCGTAATACTGGAGATAATGACCCGGAGATGGAGAATCGAAGGAAATCCGTTGTTCTCCTCTTCTGTATATCCGGCAGTTTCCTATTGTTATGGACCACACAAGTAATATATGTATTGTCCGAGCGTGTATTCGGGACTCCGTATGTCAAGGGCAGTGACTTCGAATCAGTTGCGTTCATGCTTCAAGTTTTGAGTACCTGTACAAACACCGCAATATATGCCCTGACACAAACCAAATTCAGAGAACAGATGAAGAGCGCCGTGATGTACCCAATATATCTAATTGTAATGTTAGTGAAACATAGGAATGCTTGCTGATGCGCACTGGGTAGAGAGATAGAGAGGGAGAGATAGAGGGAGAGAATTTCAAGGATAATGTAAACAGTGCGCTGAAGTACCCAATACGTCTGATCTTAAAAGTTAACATAGAAACATGGAAATATTGAAAACAGCTGCAGGACGAGGCCAGCACCGCCATTGATTGTGTTCATGACTGCTCATCCACAACCAGTAACCATTGCCTGTCTTTCCGTATATCCCATGATTATGCTAGCCCCTAGAGCTATACCTTTCTCTCATTTAAATTCACCCAGTGAATTGGCCTCCACTGCTTTCTGTGGCAGAGGATTCCACAAATTCACAACTCTCTGGGGGGAAATGTTTTTTCTCATTTCAGGTTTAAATGGTCTCCCCTTTATTCTTAGATCTAAGAATAAAGACTGAGTCCAGTGGCCCAGTCACTCAACCTGTCTAAGTCAATCTGCAAAGTCCTAGCATCCTCTTTGCAGTTCACACTGCCACCCAGCTATATGATACCAGCAAATTTGCTCGATTTAGTTTTAATTGCATCATCTAAATCATTATTATATTGTAATTATATCGGCCCTTGCACCGAGACTTGCGGCACTCCACCTGCCACTGCCTGTCATTCTGACAGGGACCCGTTTATTCCGACTCTTTGTTTCCTGACTGCCAACCAATTCTCTATTCATGCCAATACCCAATTCCATGAGCTCTAAATGTGCCCACTAATCTGCTGTGTGGGATCTTATCAAAGGTTTTCTGAAAGTCCAAATCGAATACATCCACGGGTTCGCCTTTATACTTGTCACGTCCTCAAAAAATTCCAGAAGATTGACCTAATTGTTTTATGCTATCCAAATGATCACATCTTTAATAATTGACTCCAGCATCTTCCCGCGACCGATGTCAGGCTAACCGGTCTATAATTCTCAGTTTTCTGTCTCGCTTCTTTCTTGAAAATAGAGATAACATTAGCTACCCTCCAATCCACAGGAACTAATCCAGAATCTATAGAACATTGAAAATTGACCACCAATGCGTCAACACTTTCCAGAGCCACCTCCTCGAGTACCCTGGGTTGCAAACCAACAGGCTCTGGGGATTTATCAGCCTTCAGTACCATCAGACCACCCAATTATATTTCGCGTCTGATACAAATTTCTTCCAGTTCCTCTGGCTCTCTAGATCCTCTGTCCTCCAGTACACCTGAGAAATTATGTGTATCTTCCTTAGTGAAGACATAACTAAAGTTCAACTCTTCTGCTATTGCCTTGTTCCCCGAAATAATTTCTCCTGTTTCTGCCTTCAAGGGACCCACGTTAGTCTTTACTGGTATTTTTCTCTTAACACGCCAAAATAAGTTTTAACTATCCGTCTTTATACTGTTGGCCAGCTTTGCCTCGTACTTCATCTTTTCAACCCGCATTGCACTTTTTGTTACCTTCTGTTGTCCTATGAAAATTTACCAATCCTCTGGCATCCCGCTACGCTTTGCTATGTTATGCACTTTTTTTTAGTTTTATACCGTCCCTGATTTCCCTTATCAGCCACGGTTGACTCTTACACCTGTTAGAATGTTTATTCGTCTCTTGGAATGAAATGATCCTGCATCTTCTGGATTATGCCCAGAAATTCCTGCCAATGATCTTTCACCGTCATTCCTGCTAGGATCCTTTTCCAGTCGACCAGCTCCTCTCTCATGCCTTCATAATCTCATTTGTTCAACTGCAACACTGGCACTTCTGATTTAACCTTCTCCCTCTCAAATTTCAGCGTAAAACTTATCATATTATGGTCACTACCTGCAAGCGGTTCCTTTAACTCGAGTTCCCTTGTTAAATTTGGTTCATTAGACAACACAAAATCCAGAATTACATTCTCTCTGGTAGGCTCCAGTACAAGCTGCTGTAAGAATCTATCTCGGTGGCACTCTACACACTCTGTTTCTTGGGGTCCAGAACCAACCTGATTTTCCAAGTCTACATGCATATTGAAATATCTCATAACCACAGTGGCATTACCATTGTTACATGCCAATTGTAACTGCTGCTGCAACTTATACCCTACCCTGTAGATAACTCCCATTAGCGTCTTCTGAACTTTACAATTCCTCTATTCTCCCCGCAGCGACCACGTCGTCAGTCCGTATGTCACCTCTAGCAAGGGACTGAATTCCATCCCTCACCAACAGAGCTTCCCCACCTCCACTGCCCAGATGCCCGTCCTTTCTATGGGACGTACAACCCGAAATATTCAGTTCCCAGTCCGGATTCTCCTGCAGTCATGCCTCTGTAATCCCCACAATGTCATATCTACCAATCTCTAACCGAGTCGCAAGCTCATCCACTTTACTTCTTATACTTCGTGCATTCATATAGAATAGTTTTAATCCATTACTCACCTCACCTTTCACATCGATTCCTATTTGATTTGGCCATACTCTCCTATCCCTTCGTGAGTATTCCGTCCCGTTAATTCCGGTGCCTTTCTTAACCTTCCCTGTACTCTCTTTCCCTTTAACTCCATCCTTGTATTTCGAATTTGTCCCCCCCCCCCCACCACTATTTAGTTTAAACCCACCCGTGTAGCAGTGGCACAACTGCCCTCCAGAATGCTGGTCCCTCGCCTGTTACGGTGCAACCGATCCCGTTTGTACAATTCACCCTTAGTCCAAAACATATCCCAGTGGTCTAAGAATCTAAATACCTGGCCCCTGCACCAGCTCCTGAACCACGAATTAAGATCGCCTATCTCCCTCTTCCTGTCCTCACTTGCACGAGAAACTGGACGCAAATCGGAAGTAACTCCCCTGGAGTTCCTGCTTGTCAGCCTTCTTCCGAGCTCTCTGATGTCACGTTGCAGAATCTTTTTCCTATTTTTACCGACGTCATTTGTGCCGAAATGCACTACCACTTCCGGCTGCTCAGCCTTGAGGATGCTCTGCAATCGGATCGTGACGTCCTGGATCCGGGCACGAGGGAGGCAACACACCATCCTTGAATCCCGCTTGTTTCGGCAGAAACCCCTGTCGGTACTTCTCACGATGGATTCCCCGACTACCATGGCACTGCCTGACATCTGTCTCATCCGTTCTGCTTTGGCGCCTCGTTTTGACTCGCAGACCTGCCCGCCGTCAGACTGGCAGTGTTTTCAGTCCCGACAGCTTCCAAGAGGGAGTACCTGTGTTCAAGAGGTTCATCCCCCGGGGTCTCCTGCACTCAGGCTTCCTTCCCTTCCTCATCGTCACCCACCTTCTCACTTTTGGTATCTTCGGTGTCACGTTCTCGCTGTTGGTCCTGTCCAGGAAACTCTCGTTTGCATGAGGTCATCCAGTTGGCTGTCCAGTGCCCCCAACGCGGTCCTTCAGGAGCTGAACCTGGACACACGTTCCACAATTGTAGCAGCCAGAGGCACCAGCAATGTTCCTGATTTCTCAAAGCCGGCAAGCATCACACTGAATTAGCTCACCTTTCATTTCCTCATTGCGTTCCATCCTCTCGCACAATTAGCGTAATCTCCTCACCTCAGCCTCCTGGCCTATCCTCCAGGAGAGCACTTTATGGGGGGGGGGGGGGGGGGACAGATTTGATAGGAATAGGATATGTCACATTTTCGCGCAAAGGATGATGGGTAAATAGAACGAGCTGTCGATGGTGGCGGGGTAGTCCAGACAGAGACTATCGTAATATTTTTGAAACATTGAGGCATGTAGTCCCGTTGGATCTGCTTCCTCAACGCACCCGTTCACACGACGTAGCACCCACGGGAGCCGTGGTCCTCCAACTCAAGCCGTTCCCGAACGTAAGATTCCAGCACTCCCCTGCCTCCCTGAGCAGTGTGCTTGAAAAAAATATTCTAATTGCACTGGCCCTGCGTGTTGCAACCTCAACTTCGCCCTCCACCTCTTGTGAGGTGGAAAGTTCAGAGTGTTCCTGTCGTCACTGCTAGCCGTGTCATTATAACTTCATCAGTTGAAGCTGGTCGTTTTGAAAATTTCATCAGTAATAAGTCGAGAAATAAAGCATAAAATGTTCAGTGAAAGCGACCTCTGCCCAGAGGGAAAACATGTGAATCAGAATCTGTAACCATCTTGTGAAGGTTTTCATTTTTAAAGCTTTAATCGCGAATAACGGGTCAAATATAGAATGAAATCTGCAGTGAAGATGCTCAAGTGTAGCCGAACCATTATGACGTCATCCGTGAAAGCTGGTCGTTTTAAATTCAAATTGTTTTGATGTTTTTAAACTTCTTACCTACGTTTAATCAGTAATACGGCGAGAAATAGAACACAAAATGTTCAGTGAGGTTGATCTCGGCCACGAGGGGGAAAATGTCAATCGGAATATGTAAAAATGTTTTCGTTACCGCGTAGTATTTTTGCGAAGATGTAAAGACAACCACATGCACCCACACAGATACACACACATATACACACGTACAAGATCATACTTTTAATACTAGACCAAGTGCAAACCCGTTAGGTCTGCTCCCCCGACACACTCGTTCCCTACACGGAGACCCCACGGGAAGCGTGGTCCTCCAACTCGCCGTTCCCGAACGTAAGGGTCCAGCATTCCCCTTGCCTTCCTCAGCAGAGATCTTTATACAAAAATCCAATTGCACTGACCCTGCGTGTTGCAATAGCAATTCGCCCTCCCTCTGCTAGTCGAGCCATTGTGACATCAGTTTAAACCGGTGATTTTAATTTCAAAGTCTTTTGACTTTTTAAATACTTTTAATCAGTAATGAGTCGAGAATAAGTGGAGAAAGAATGCATAAAATGTTCAGATAAAGTGATTCCGGTCTCGGCGGGAAAAATGTCAATCGGAATATGTAAAAATGTAATTGTTACCGCGTTGTGTTTTCGCGAAGTTGTAAAGACAACCACATACACGCACATATACGCACACATACACACACACACACACACACACACACACACACACACACACATATATATATACATGTACAAGATCAGACTTTTAATAAGTATATGATATGATATGATGAAATGGGCTAAACGTAGGTAGGCGCCGCTGTGCCGCCCTACAATGTGCAACTTCCCTTATTTCTTGCGCTGAATAGACAATAGGTGCAGGAGTAGGCCATTCGGCCCTTCGAGCCAGCACCGCCATTCACTGTGATCTTGGCTGATCAGCCGCAATCAGTACCCCCTTCCTGGCTTCTCACCATATCCCCTGACTCCGCTATCTTTAAGAGCTCCATCAAACTCTCTCTTGAAAGCATCCAGAGAATTGGCCTCCACTGCCTTCTGAGTCAGATAATTCCATAGATTCACAACTCTCTGGGTGAAAAAGTGTTTACGCATCTCCGTAAGAGAGAGAGAGAGAGAGAGAGAGAGAGAGAGAGAGAGAGAGAGAGAGAGAGAGAGAGAGAGAGAGAGAGAGAAAGAGAGAGAGAGTGTGAGTGTGAGTGAAAGAGAGAGTGACAGAGAGAGTGAGAGAGGAGAGGGTGAGTGAGAGAGAATGCGAGAGAGAGTGAGAGAGAGGAGAGAGAGAGAGCGTGTCTGAGAGAGAGAGAGAGAGGGGGGGGGGTCTGGGGAGTATAGGGGTATATGTATTTCGTGTGATAGTGTGAGAGAGAATGAGATCGAGGGTGCAGCAGAGAGATAGGGAAAACGGCAGATAGAGAAATGGAGAGGGAAATATAGGGGCGCAGGGAGGAGGGGGGTGGGAGAGATAGATAGATAGTAATAGATAGACAGATAGATAGATAGATAGTTAGATAGATAGATAGATAGATACATAGATAGATAGATGGATAGATAGATAGATAGATAGATAGATAGATAGATAGATAGATAGATAGATAGATAGATAGATAGATAGATAGATAGATAGATAGATAGATAGATAGATAGATAGATAGATAGATAGATAGATAGATAGATAGATAGATAGATAGATAGATAGATAGATAGATAGATAGAGGAAGCCATACAACGAGACGAGTAAAAACTTTTTTTCTACAGAGATTGTGAGTCTGTGGAGAAGCAGGTATCTGATGCATTTACAAAAGATAGATAGTGCGGTCAGGGGACATGGGGAGAAGGCAGGAACGGGGTACTGATTGGGATGATAGCCGTGTGGACATAACGGTGCTGGCTCGAAGGGCCGACTCCCTAGTGTCTATTGTCTAAATTCTAATCCCGGTTTTCCATTGAATACTTTAAATCATGTTCAATGTATGATTTATTCCACCGCTTTTGCTCGCGAACCATTTCTAAGTTAACCTCCGTGTGCTGTTTAATTGACTTTTGCCGGCATTTTCGTTGAATTTCAGCAGTACCCCGGTTCCACTCACATACCGTACACGCGGTCGGAAAATAAATTGATCACGGAGCTTCACATTTCAGAACGGGGCTGTTGCGTGCATGTAAAGATAGCTCAGGGATATTGCTCACCTACATACATAGGAGAGGAATGGACGATAACATTTAAACGGAAAAAGAGTGGATGTTGCACTTGGGCCGAACGATAGGATGATTAACGTACAGCTTGTGATTATCTTCTGCAACCGCAGACAAAAATTCTGACCAGAGGTAGAACCTTGATGCATTGAGAGGATGGTCCTCATGACATTTGACACTCAGATACTCAGAGCGATGCCCGGAGTCAGGGGATATGGGGAGAAGGCAGGAACGGGGTACTGATTGGGGATGATCAGCCATGATCACATTGAATGACGGTGCTGGCTCGAAGGGCCGAACGTCCGACACCTGCACCTATTGTCTTGTGTCTATTGTCTATATATTTAAGATCTTTAATGCATTGGAGCAGGGGTTCATAACCTTTTTCGTCCCGTTTATCCCTGGCAACTTTTCGACAGTGAACTTACCCTCAACCTCATTTGTTCAGTAATTGAGTTTACACTTCCACCTCAATAAAGCATCCGACAATGAGGACATTTCAGTTACTGTTTTTAACATTATTCTTTTAAGTTCCTGAATCAACCAATTTACCCCAGTTGGCAACCCTCGCTCTAGATCTTTGACCCTCTTCGATACTTCTCACCAGTGTATCAGGCTCAGAGGGGCCTCATGTTTCTCCAAGCCAGGATGTCACGATGCAGCTCTCTCTGACTTTTCTCAAGCTGCATTTGGAGTCTTGCATTCAATTCTGTTCTCTCTATTGCAGGAATGGTGTGGAGGCTTTGGCGGAGGTGCAAAAGGTTTAGCAGAATGGATTAGCAGACACTCCATCTGGATGAAAACAATCTTTCAGAGGAATATGGTCTCCATATTGATGGGTTCAAAGCATGCCTGAAATAGGGGCAGTAGCTACAAAGTGATGAGTCTTAAATGACACACTGAATGAATTTTTTCTCTGATTCATTTTTTTCTCTGGTTTCAGAAATTGAGTGCAGAGGTGGGTGCCTGGAATGCGCGGCTCGGTGTGGTGGTGGAAGCAGATAGGATAGCGGCATTTAAGAATATTTCAAATATGCACTGCATAAAATGGGAAATGGGGGATGGGTGTTAGAGATCACAGGTAAGCAAGTAGATTAGATTAAAGATCACAGACACAAAATGTTGGAGTAACTCAGCCGGACTAGCAGCATCTCCGGGGAGAAAGAATGGGTGACGTTTCGGGTTGACACTCTTCTTCTGAGTAGATTACATTAAGTTGGCATTATGTTGGACACTGGTATTGTGAGATGAAGGGCCTGTTTCTGAGCTCCTGTACTGTATGTTTTATGTTAATTCGGAATATTGAATAAACCGATCAATCCAGCAACAACGTATTTGGTGCTGTCACTGTTTATAAAACAAGATGTGCAAAATACGACATGGATTTCCAGTTACATTTAGACCGAACCTTCTCCCGTCAGGGAACCTCGGTCTCCCGCGTAACCGCGGTATGTAATGCATTGTAAAGCAGCATAATGTATGTAGGTAGAAGGGGGGGGGGGGGGGGGGGGGGAGAAATGGGTGCGAGTCGAACAGGAAAGTGTGGGAAACGTGTTGTTTATGGGTTGGTTACTTAAGGTTGGAGAATTTCATGTTAATAACCTTAGATTTTCTTTGATCACAAACCTGCAACTTTCAGACATTCACTTCTCAATGTTTGACTTGTGTGCTCTCGGCTTCTTCCGCGATCCGGCCATATTCAAGTACATGCTCGTGTTGAATGAATTCAAAATTAGGAGCTTTTATTTTCTAAACGCATGCAACTGCAACTGTGAGTGGTATTCTGTTTTTGCCGAAACAACCAGCAGCGGGAGCGTGGTCGAGTCACAGAGTCACACTGCACTTGAGACGGTTCCGTTCCCCACTCGCCGATGGAATAGTGTGGCCGGCCTTCTGTCTGGTTTACACCGAGTGCCGAAGATAGACGCAACAAGCTGGAGTAACACAGCGGGACAGGCACCATCTCTGTAGAGAAGGTATTGGTCACTAAATCTGAATAATTTTCTCGACCGGAAGCGTCACTTATTCTTTATCTACAGAGACACTGCTTGTCCCACTAAGTTACTGCATCTTTTTGTCTCTATCTTCGATGTAATCCAGCATCTGCAGTTTCTTCTTACACCCAATGCCGTCAGCTACATATCAGTGTATTTCCACGTGGAGTCTCTGTCCCCACTCTCCCTTCACTCCGACATGGACTTCCTCCAGAACAAAAACCCTTCATCACACTATTTCCATGTCGACCAGATATTGCCCATCTACGCACATCCCATTTCCCACCACCAGCTCCTTAGACTACTAACCTTCAGTGATTAACTGAGATTCCCCCCTTGTTCTACCCATTCGCCGCTCCCCCACTCTCTCTGCTACTGAACCTGAACGTGTTTATCTCTGTATCAAAGTTCCAATGAAGAACACAGGAGCTGAACCATTGTCTCCACCATTTCATCTTCTACACCAAGGGGTGATGTGATGCGGAGAAAGCAGGAGATTGGGGTTAGGAGGGAGAGATAGATCAGCCGTGATTGAATGGCGGAGTAGGCTTGATGGGCGGAATGGCCTAATTCTACTCCTATGTCTTAAGACCAGAACACAGTTCCATGCAGCAGGGAAAATTATGAATTAATTGGTCAACGGCCGACAACAACCGGGACCATGGTGTCATCAATCCTCATAAAATGATGCAATGAAGAGAAGCCTTTTGTTGAAATAGGAATATCCCCCAACGAAACGAAATATGCGTTGTGCACGCGTGTGAACGAACGGTATTTTCTCAAAACTATCCATTGATAGAATAGCAGAGGATGGTTTCGATCCATCGACCTCTGGGTTATGGGCCCAGCACGCTTCCGCTGCGCCACTCTGCTCTGACAGACTTTATGCTCCTTTTTGCTCATTTCATTGTTTGTATCTCTTACCTCACACCGTTTGCAGGCTCTGCTTTCTTTTTCGCGAACCCACTTCTATCTTCCACATTTTCCTCCATCGTTCTTTATTTATTCTTACTCTATGCCCCATCCGATGGTTATGACTGTGCTGTCTGTCCCGGTCCGTTACAAACCGTTCCAGAGGTTTTCGCAATGAAATTATCCTTTAAATTATAGATAGTTGCCCTATTCCAGCAGCCCTGTTGCTGAATATTATGATTATTTTGCTCTGTGTCTCTCCCACATTAATTCGGGCCGATCTTCCTATCACACTGCAATTTAAAAGCAGAGGGCACCGACTGAGCAGCGTCCGAAGATTCACCCACACCCGGCTGTTTATTTTGTCCGATCTCCAGATCCCATTAATTTCCCAACCCCGTCACTGCGGGTCACTGAATATCAGATTCCTCCATTGTAGAAGGGCCAACAGATCACGTTGACTCTTTGCCGAACTTATCCGGTGCCTTCACATGTTCACTTCAAGCGCAGCACACCCGTCTACCGGGTTTCACACTTGGCGACCTAACGGCTGCTGTAAACTCCAGAGCAACAAGGCGGGAGCAGGTAGCGACAATGTGCAGCAGCGGAGTACCGCAGGGCCCAGGGAATCTGCCGGCTAAAGAGTGGCGGCGATCAGCGAGACTGTTCTCCCGGCTGAGACTCGTCCGTTGCACCCCCCGGAGATAGACACAAAATTAATTGAACTGAATTGAATACATTTTCTCAGCCAAATATGTATACATACAAGGAATTCGCCTTGTTGCTCTGTTCGCAAGTAACAATACGATATACAGTAGACAATTAAGAATAAAAGGTGGAGTAACGCAGCAGGACAGGCAGCATCTCTGGAGAGAAGGAATTGGTGACGCTTCGGGTCGAGTGTCTTGTTCAGATTGATGCCAGGGGAGAGGGAGATAAGCAGAAGGAATGTGGAGTAAATCAGCGGGACATGCAGCATCTCTGGGGAGATGGAATGGGTGACGGATACGGTAGATAAAGTTGGAGGAGGTGGAAGTGAACCTCTGCCGCACCTGAAAGGACTGTCGGGGTCCGTGGACGGAGTCGAGGTGGGGGTGGGTTGGGGGGCATTGGAACAGGTGTTGCATCTCCTGCAGATGCAGGGGCAAGTATCAGGGAAGGGGGGGTGGTCGGTTGGGAAACGTGGAGTTTACCAGTGAGTTGCGGAGAGAACGGTCTCTGCAGAAAGGGGTGGAGATGGGACCAGGGTTGTGCAGGGAACGGCCTCTGCGAAAAGCGGAAAGGGGTGGAGATGGTCCTTTCCGTGCAAGTCGTTGGAGAGGAGGGCAGGTGTCCCATAATCGGATAAGTGAGATATCCTTATTCAAGGAACGTGAGGTTTCCTCTTCTCTCATAGAGGAGAGCCTCACACCTCAGTGTCGTGCAGTTCTGCTTTTGCTTTCTGTTCGCCCAGTCGCAACAAGGACCGTTCCCCTGATCCGCACTTTTCACCCAACCAAGCTCGCATCCAACACATTATCCTCCGCCATTTCCGTCACCCCCTGAGTAATGTCGCCACTAATCACATTTTCTCATCTCCACCCCTTTCCGCCTTCCCCAGGGACTGCCCATTCCACAATTCACTCTCATCTCTTCCCACCCACCTCAAGGTAGATGGGAGGAACCGGGTGGGCTTACCTTCAGCGCCCTCGTGGTCGGCTGCGGGAGGTGCCACTCGGGGGAACTATGGCTGGAGAGGGCAGGTGTGGAGAGGGATACCGGATTACGGGACAACCAGAATGGAGGTGAGGGCTGCAATGGGCCTGGGTCACCAGCTGCAGCTGCGCCTGTAAAATGGTGCCAAAATGACACCTCTTGCATATGGACTCAGTGGGTTGTTCTGTGTATACAGTACTGACTAGGGTGATTATGCATATGTGCGGGGATGGTCTTGCTGAGCTGTATGAAATAATGAATTGAACCATCCCCTACCTATATACATTCCCCAGCAACCGTAGTAGATGCAACGCGTGTCTTTAATCTTCCTCCCTTGTCACCATCAGGCTGTGGGCCGAGCATCAAAAATGTGTCTAGAAATCCATTTTCGTGAAGCACGCCACGGAACGACATGACATTTTACACAAGTTTAGATGAAATATAATTAAGAAGAATGCTAGACACTCTCTTATACAATTTAAAATATTACATAGACTATATTATTCAAAATCCAAACTACATAGTATTTTTTTCAAATCTATCTGCCATATGTGATAAATGTCAGCACTTAGAAGCTAACTTAACGCACTCATTTACAAATTGTGTAAAAATTACTAAATTTTGGACAGAGATATTTAAGATAATTTCGAATGTTGTTAATATGAATCTGATCCCTGACTCAAAGTTAATAATACTGGGAATATTAGAAACAGATCAATGAATAACGACGAATCAAAATAATTTTTTTGGGGAAAAATAATAATTGGGAAAAAATTAATATTGAAATTCTGGAAAGGTCCTACATCCCCCACAACCAAAATGTGGATTACATGAATGTCGGAGACACTTCATCTGGAAAGATTAAGGCTTGTCCTATTGGACAGGCTGGATCTTTTCAGAGGGATATGGTCTCCATTTATTGAATATCTAAAGGGTCAACATGGCTCGGTACGAGAGCCTGACTGAAGCCTGAATAATGGAGAAGATGAAGAATCACGTATAACAAATCATGGATATATCTCCAATGATGGATAACTTTTTAAATACTCCATTCATTTCTTTATTTTTCATTTTCTAATCTTACTTTATTTTTCTCTATCTTTTCTTACTTGCAAAAAAATACATAATTGTTAATATTAATAAAATTACGAATGTATGTGAGAAGTATATTCTATTAACAGGTACTTACGTCTAATAAAAATATTGAACAAAAAAAAGAAATATAATTGAGAAGGATGTCATAACTTGCCAGTGCCAAAAGTTGCACATTATTTAATTAAACTAATTAGAAAATGAGATCGGGAAAGTAAGCGCTATCTAGTGGCCAAAGCCCATATTACACCATGGGCAGCCTATTTCCGTGTTGCAGTCCATTTAAGCTATATATAATTATACCTATACACATATATATATGACGTAAATATGACTGTAATCACATATCATTAAGTATAAATATATTATATAAAAATAATATGATGAATATAATTGTGAGTGTTTTTTGAATGACACTGTCGCCGAGGTCCTGCTCATGAACCAGCCTAACTAATGGGTGAGGGCAGTTCTTGTGGGGTTCCTCCGTTTTACTCAACCCCACTGACCGCCAGTGTGCATAGTTGGGGTCACGGCCATAGTGGGACTGGGGCAGTGCCAGGCTGGGAGACAGTCCTGCAAGGCATCTTCCAGTCGCTTGAATTATGAAATTTAATGAGGACTGCAGCAGAGGTCCCGTTCTTTAAGGGCTCATAGAACCTGCCCAAAAAAAAGGCTCAGGAAATATCCTCTGGGTTCTCCTGTATATTGATCCCCGCTGACTGCATAGTGGGGAGTGTGGGGCGGGTAAACGGCCATTGTGACTCTGCGGTAGCGCCAGGCTGGGGTCAGACCTGTAAGGGACCTGTATAATTTATGATATAAATGTCACATTCCTGACCAAGAATCGAATGCTCTGATGTTTACTCGATGAGTATTCATTTTAAGCTACAATGAGCCTATAGTTATGTTAGAGACCCCCCATGGTGCAATTTGCAAATGAAGGCTCTTACCTTTTAACCTAAAATAACCATAAACGATTTTGTTGCATTATTTGAGTATCTGTAGTTTGTGAGATGTGTGCTGTGTTATACCTGTCAAACGGGCATCTGCGGATGTGTGGATGTAAGTGTGTATGTATGTGTGGATGTATGTATGTGTGGATGTATGTGTGTGCATGGATGTGTACATGTATGTCTGCGTGCGGATGGATGTGTGGATGTGTCTGTGTGTGGATGTATGTGTGCATGTGTGTGTGTGTGTGTGCATGCATGGAAGTGTGCGTACGGTAGGATGTGTGTGTGTGGATGTGTGTATGTATGTGTGTATGTGTGAATGGGTGGGTGGACTGTCGCTCTGTCATTCACCAGCACGCCATTATCATAAGTAATTCACTCATTGTTTAAATAATTTGACCAAATAAACAGTGAAACGATCGACATTAAAATAAAACTTTATATAATCATTTATTTCCCCAATTTATTTGTTACATTACATCTGATCTTCAGCTGAATATTCCTCATCAAATTCCTAAGGACTTTTGATACTTTTGATAAGGCAATTGATAAGTTGATGTTCAAGTTCAAGTGGAAAGTCAGTAAGAGGCTACAAAAAAAACATTTCATAGTCATTACGTCTGCCAGTGTATAGACTTGCAGTAATCAAGGCGGGAGGATATGAATGTGTGATTATTTTTTTCATCCACGCATTTTAAATGGTATAATCCCTTATTCGTAAATTTGTGGCCCTGGTTGTGGGACTCCCCCAACATTGGAAACATGTTTCCTGCATCTAGCGTGTCCAATTTCTGAATACTTTTATGTTTACAATAGTGACATCCCCTCATCCATCTAAATTGCTGAGTATACAAGCCCAGCCGCTTCCAGTCTATCAACATACGACAGTCCCGCCGTTCGGGAATTAAACTTCGCTGAACCAACACTGCACTCCCTCCATATCAAGAATATCTTTCCTCAAATTTGGAGACCAAAACTGCACACAATACTCCAGGTGTGGTCTCAGTAGGGCCCCGTAGAACTGCAGAAGGATCGCTTTGCTCCTATTCTAAAATCCTCTTGTTATGAAGGCCATTCGCTTTCTTCACTGCCTGCTGTACCTGCATGCTTAATTTCAGTGAGTGATGAACAAGCAACCCCAGATCGCATTGTACTTACCCCTTTCCCAACCTGTCCCCATTCGCGTTACTAGCTTATTTTCTGAGCTACTTGCAATGCTTTATATGCTTGAGTGTGTAGAAGTTGAGAGGTCGTGTTACAGTTGCATAAAACGTCGGTGAAGAATGGTGTTCAGTTGTGGGCAGCATGGTATGGGAAAAATTGTGTCAAGCTGGGAAGAGTGAATGGAAAGTTTACGAGGATGGTGTCATGACTTGAGGGCCTGAGCTTCCGTAAGTGGTTTGTTTTGAACAGGCTAGGACTTAATTAAAAGTTTTAGGGTTCCTTTATTAATAGCTCCAGAGAAGCACATTCAATCCTGACTATGGATGCTTTTTAACTGTGTGTGTGTGTGTGTGTGTGTGTGTGTGTGTGTGAGTGTGTATGTGTGTGTGTGCTTGTGCCTGTGTGTGTGTGTGTGTGTGTGTGGTGTGTGGTGTGTGTGGTGTGTGTGACGGGCGGTGTTATCGAGTGTGTGAGTGTGAGTGTGTGTGAGTGTGAGTGTGATGTGTGTGAGTGTGTGTGTGAGTAGTGAGGTGTGTGGAGTGAGTGTGTGTGTGTGTGTGTGGGTGTGAGTGTGTGTGTGTAGTGTGTGTGTGTGTGTGTGGTGTGTGTGTGTGTGTGTGTGTGTGAGGTGTGTGTGTGTGTGTGTGAGTGGTGTGTAGTTTACACATCCTCCCAGTGAACAATGTTGGTTTCATAGAAACATAGAAACATAGAAAATAGATGCAGGAGGAGGCCTTTTGTGCCTTGGAGCCAGCCACCTCTATTCATTGTGATCATGGCTTGATCATCCACATCAGTAACCAGCGACTGCCTTTTCCCATGTCCCTTAATTCCTCTAGACCCCAGAATCTATATTAAACGCTCTTTTAAATTCATTCAAGTGAATCGGTCTCTACTGGGCTTCTGTGCTGAGATTCCACAACTTCACAAACTCTCTGGGTTGGAAACGTCTTTCGTATCTCAGTGTAAATAAAAACATAGAAACATACAAATTAGGTGCAGGAGGAGGCCATTCGGCCTACGAGACAGCACCGCCATTTAGTGTGATCATGGCTGACGTCCCATCCTGTCAATAACCCGTGCCTGCCTTCTCCCCATATCCTTGATTCCACTAGCCCCCTAGAGTCTCTCTTTTTTTTTTTTTTTTTTTTTAATTGATTTTACTAAATTATTATAGAAACAAAATAAACAACCAGTTACATTTATTTCAGTAGTAAAATATACATAGTCCTAATAACTGATTCATACTATTAATATGATTTATACTGTATTATCCTTAGTTATAGATTTAGAATTATGTATTTTATATATTAAAGAGACATTAATCTATAATACATTCACAATATTAGCGATTATACTCGTTCTATTAGTAATTATTCATTTTATTTCTAATTTATTAAGTATAAGGACCAAATTTTATGATATTATTGATACAAAAAGTTAGTACATCTTATCTAATTCTTATTATTTCTTCCTAATGTTAACAATATTTATTTTAACGCTAAATTTAAATTATTGTACCATTTAAAAGCATATAATTTTATATATAAAAATAATAAAATACTAGGAAAATGCTAATAATACTAACAATTGTTCTTTATAAATCTAATCATATTTATATTCATTCTAATGATTATAGCTAGTGTGTTTCTATATTATTTTTTTATTTTTTATTTAGTATAAGAAAATAGAGAAATTAGGAAATAGAATAAATGAATAAGAAGAGGTTTGATGGAGAATAAAATATTCGTCAATAATCCGTCCTTATAGATATATTCATGATGTCTTTACGTATCTCTTCATCACTCAAATGTCCAGGCCTCAGTCAGGTTCCCGCGTCAGAACCATTACGGATCCCCTGCAAATATTTAAATATATGGAGACCAAATCATCTGGAAGAGATCTAACCTATCCATAAGGGACAAAGCCTCAATCTCTCCAAATGAAGTGTCTCCACATTTCTTATTCCCACCATTTTTGATTGTTTGGAATGCAGGGGGCCTTTCAAATTTTAATATTAATTTTTTTCTCCAATCTTAAACCATAATCACTAAAAGTTCTTTGATTCGTTGTTATTAATTGGTCAGTTTCAATGTATTTCCAAGTATAATCAGCTTAGGTCAGGGATTTATATTTATATTAATAAGTCGAGATATTTTAAATATTTCCTTCCAGTATTCTACAATTTTTTATGCAGTTAGTGAATGAATGTGTCAAAATTTGCTTCTGAAATTTGACATTAGCTCACATATTGAGATATTTTTTTGGAAAATATTATGTAATTTAAATTTAGAGTAATGTAATCTATGTAATATTTTTAAACTGTATAAGAGAATGTTTAGCGTTTAATGAAAACATAATGTATATGTGTAAACTTTCATCCCATATTTCTGGTCTTATTATTTGGCCTAATTCCTTTTTCCCAAAATTCTCTGTATATTTGTTGATGGAGTATCGTTTTCCAGTAAAATATTATATATATATGATATCTCATTTTTTCCGTATTTGGTACCATGTTTATTCAAACATTCATCTAAAAATTTCTATTTTTCTATTCCTAAATTCATATATATTTACAGGGCATAGTTTCTAATTTGGTACAAATATCTGAAATATTCTTTATTATGTAGCCCATAAATTTTGTATGAACTCTTGAAATGAAAAGAAAAGTATTTTTCCTTATAAAGATTCACCCATCTTAGAAATTCCTTTTATTTTTCATTGTAAAAAGCCTTATCCAAAATCGAAGGTTTAAACATTAAAATTATTAACAATCTTAAGACTTATTGGTATAGATTGTAGTTTTAATGCTTTCTTTATTTGTTTCCATATGCGGATTCCATTTTTCTATTTAATCGGATTTTCACTATAAAAACTTTCTTAGCTACATTAATATTAGCAAATATTATAGAGCTAAATTTCTAATGGGAGAACAATCTTCTTCTTCCATACTTAACCAAATTTGGTTTTATTACTATTTCTCTAACCAAAAATTATGTTTTTTAATATAAACTGCCCTAGTAATAAAACATCAAGGTTTGGGGTAACGCTAATCATCCTTTATTTTAGACTTACATAAATGTTTTTTATTTTATTCTATGGAATCTTATAATCCCAAATAAAATTCGTTAATTAAAGAATCTACTTTTTTAAAAAAAATTTTTGGAAGATATACTCGGGATTAATTGAAATAAATATAATAATTGTGGAAGAAAAATCATTTTTATTGCATTAACTTTTCCCTATCATCGAAAATAGTTAAATTTTCAGTATGAAATTATTCTTATTAATTTATCTAGTAATGGGGGGGAAAATTTAGATCTGAAATAGAGAATTAATTCTTTTTGTAACAAAAAATCCCAAGATATTTAATATTTTTCATTTGTTATCTTAAAGGAAATTGTTTGTAATATATGTAACTTATTCATTGTTATAGGCATAAGTTCACTTTTATTCCAATTAATACTCGTATCCTAGAAAGTGATCGAATTTCCGTTATTAGTTTAACAAATTTCGAATATTATTTCTTGGTTGAGGTGATATAAAGTAATACATCATCTTGCATGATAAGGAAATTTTATTCTTAGTATTTGCGGTCTCTATCATATATTTCGGGTGTAGTCTTACCCTCTGAGCAAGTGGTTCTATTGCTAATGAAAACAATAAAGGTGATAAAGGGCAACCCTTGCCTAAACCTCGTGATAAATTAAATTTATTTGATAACATACGATTTGTTGTTATTTCTGAGCTATTGGTATTTGCATATAATATTTAATCCAAGTTAATAAACTCCTCTCTAATTTAAAAGTTGTCCTACCGGAAAAATAAATTAGGCCTTCCACTTGGTCAAAAGCCTTTTCAGCATCAAGCGAAATAACTACTAAATCTTTTTATCACTTCTTTTCGAAATATATAATATTAAAACAATCGTCTTAGATTATATGAAGAATATCGTTTTGTATAAATCCAGTTTAGATTAGATCAGGATGTATTAATTCATCAACATTGAACTCAATCTTTTTGTAATATTGTTGTTAATATAGTTTTGATCTGTATTTAATAGAGCTATTGTGCTCTATAAGATCCTGGTTCGTCTATCTTTTTTATTTTAGGTATGGTGTTATAATCGATTTCGTTCAATGTATCTGGGAAGCTTCTGTTCTGTATATTATTCTGTTCATATAGTGATTTTAAATATGGAACTATATTTCATGAAATGTTTTATAAATTCCGAACCTATACCATCAGTCTGGTGTTTTACGTTTTTTAATGATCTAATAGATTCTTTAATTTCATTTATTGAAATATCAGGGGGGGCATTTAATTAATTTTCTATTTTGTAAATCCAGTCCTTTCAGTTACATTTTTTTATAAATGATTATTTTCTACTTTTTTACTTACTGTTGTTTTAGCAGTGTATAAATTTTTATAATATTGCATAAATTCTTTCATTAATATCTTTAGGTTGTATTAATAAATCACCATTTTGTGATTTAATCCTATGTATAATTTTTTCCGCTTTTTTTTTTTCCCAAATTTTTTTTTCCCCTTAATGGTCGAGCCAGCAGTTTTTGGGGGCTTTATCCCCAAATTCAAACTGTTATAGTTTAGTTATTTGCGGTAAAATTTTATCACTTGATCTGTATATATTTTATTTAATTTCTATTTTCAATATAACCATTTTATTATGTAATTGTCGTATCTCGGGTTTTATTGCATTCTGTATATCTAATTCCTTAATCTCCTTTTCTAGATCTTGTTGTTTTCTTTTTTTCCCCCCGAGTCTTTTTATTGTCAAATGCTTTGTGAAGAAATCTTATTCCTCGAAGATATGCCTTAAATGTTTCCCACAATAAAGAAACGCGATATCTCTGTGTTGGATCCATTTATTTCAAAAAAAAGTTTTAATTTTGAGTTTATGGATATATTCGCTGAGTGGCTTTGGTTTTTTTTAAAATTTGTGGGTTAAATTTCCCGCAGGCTGGTCTTAAATTGTCTATTGTATTATTAATTTTATTTTAAAAAACGTTACTGGAGCGTGATCTGAGTTTTTTATATTATAATATTTAGTTATTAGTAAGTGTGAGTAAGTTTTTGATCCACCAACAATTAATCTATTCTTGAGTAAGTTTTTATGTCTGGGGAGTTAAAAAAGATAATATTCTCGTACTGTAGGATTTTCTGTTCTCCAAACATCTGTAATGTTGGTTGTTTGCATATATGCATTTTATGCAAATCACTAGAAACGTGATTTGTTGTTTCTTTGTTTTGTAGATCGGTCTAAGTAAGGGTCTAATGTACAGTTGAAATCTCCTCCAATTATCTATTTGTATTGTATTAATTCAGGAAGATTATTAATTTTCTTTTTTAAAAAACCAATGGACTATCAAAATTTGGTCCATATATATTAACAAGAATTACTTTTTTTCTGTATTTAATTCTCCTATCACAATATATATATCTACCATCTTTATCATCTATGGTTATTGTATGCTTAAATAAAGTTCCTTTACGAAATAATATGCTACGCCTCTTGATTTATGTGATATAAGAAGAGTGATATTTTTTATCTATCCATTTAGCTTTATCATGTTTTCCGCCTCTTTTTTAGATGGTCTCTTGAATGTAAATTACATCAGCTTTACTTGCCTTGTAAGTATGTCAATACTTGTTCCTTCTTTATCGGTTCTATTAATACTTTAACATTCCACTGCAGATTTTAATCCCTCATTCCCCGTATTTCTTTTTAAGTCTTGCATTTTAGATTTATGGGATTCGGCAGGATCTAAGGATTCTGGGCGCGAGTTAACCCAACCTTTACCTGAACCTCCGAGTGGATGTAGTTTTTAAATCTCTTTTTTGCCCCTCATGAATATATCTCCCTTGTACATTATATTACTCCAATCAAACCAAAAATTACTATAGATATAAAACGATAGAAAGAAAATAAATAGAAGTACTGTGTGTATAGGAAAAAAAGAACTACATCTAGATCGATGTAGTTTGTGTGCCAGCCATATTGAGTATGACTATATATCTAACGACTTCCGTCATCGATGTTATCAAACACGACCAGCTCCTGGAATTAGGAATTCTATTCCTTAACTATAGTTTAATCGGGGTTATAAGATATATAAGTAAAAAAATGGGGTGGGGGGAGGGGGGAATATTAATATTAAAAAAAAAAAAAATATAACCCAGAAGGGAGAGAAGAAAAAGAGAAAAAGGAAGATTAAAAAAAAGGTTCTTCCTTTAAAAATATCAATATCTAAAGCTAACTTAGAATCTAACTATATTAGACATAAAAAATACCAAAGGCTATATAAAAAGATGAATAACATACAATTAATTCAGTTCAGAAAAGGGAAAAATAAATTATTAATTATTAGTATTAGTGTTAGTAATAATAGAAGGCCTAATTAATAAAAATAATAGGGTGGGAAAAAATGATAATAAACCGTATTATTAATCTTAATCGTGTTGTTTTAATTATTTTGTTGAGTTATATGTTTAGAACTATTTATCAATGTCAGATATCCAGATGACGTTGTCAAAATCTTGTTTTATTCCCTCTAATTCCCTTCGACACTTTGTCCTATTCCATCAAGTCCAATATCCTCTTGAAGAGATCCTCAGTAAATAGTAAAAGTTATGTTGGAGTATCTGAAGATGGTAAAAGTCAGTAATAACTTGATTGTAGGGATTTCTTCAAGTCTTGAACTGCTGAGGGGCAAACTCCAATGGCAGTGTTTGGGGTCTTATAATAAGACTCAACTTTTCTTATAAGAAACTCGTAACGTCGGCTGGGTTGTTCAAACCGTATCTCAGATTTCTACTCACGTTAAGACTTTTGGCTTCATTGAATGCTTTTCGTTTCTGGCGACCCTCTGGTGGATAGTTCTCGATAAATACTAATCCTTTGACTTCAAATGTCAAGTTTTATGTTTTCGAAGCTTTCCGCATAATCTCATCAAGAATCAAATCAAACTGTACTTTAATGATTCATTTGGCCTGGGAGAGCGCCGGGTCCTGGTTGAGTCTACTGACTCTGTGAGCACGTGCTAATAAAGGCATCTCTTCCAGAGATAAGACATTCTTTTGAGTAATTTAGCAGGTGAATCTCGAGGGCCGTCGATATTCTCTCGACCTCTGAATCCCTACAATTCTCAGATTTTGCTTCTTTGATGTCCTTCTAGCTCAGTTACATTCTCTCGGCTGTTTTAGTCATGCATACTATCAGAGTTCAATTTTCTGTTAATCAAATTTGCTTGTAGTCAAAGCATTTGCTTCTGCTGTCTGTTCCAAGGTCTTTTATTGCAGCCATCGGTTGTTTCCTGCTCATTTCTTCAAGGTTTATATCTGTTGTCAATGTCTTTTTTTAAAGGTCTTTTTTAAACCTATTCCAGTTTTTTACTCCAGCTTTTCATCCATGTCATTAAAGGGTCCAATAACTCTTCTTTAAATCACTCCGACATTTTCTTAACCTTTTTTTTCAATAATTGTGTTTGTTTCCTTTTTTACTCCATTAGTTGGTTTTTCATCTGATTCATCTGTATATCAATCGAGCTATTTATTTGACTTATATCTTCTTTAATTGCTTCCTTTAAAATTAAACTATCTGGCTGAGAAATAAAGGATTTCAATTCCTCACCTTCCACTTTTGTCCTCTGATTTCTTGGACACATTCACCTAGAGCTCTTCTAACTCTCTCTTAAATTCATCCAGTGATTTAGCACTTCACTGCCCTCTGTGGCAGGGAATTTCCATAAAATTCTTAAAACTTTCCGGGTGAAACTTTTTTTCTCCCTCTGTCTTAACATGACCCTCCCCTTTATACTAAGATGTGGGACCCTGGGTCTGGACTCGCCTAACATTGGGAACATCTTTCCTCTTCTCCAGCCCTTGTATAATTGTTTATGTTTCTATAAGATCTCCCCTCATCCTTCCAAAACTCCAGTGAATACAAGCCTTTCCTATCGTTTCAATATTTCTCATTATGCAGTTCCCGCATCAGGGATCAATCTTTCGTGAACTACGCTGCTA
>JAVHYY010000084.1:0-25000 GCA_035221665.1 Okamejei kenojei
ATAGAAAGAAGATTCATTGGTATATAAGCAAGAATGACAGGATCAGAAATCTGTAGCTCTTCCAGCATTTTTAGTTTTCACCAGACTTTGGATAAGAATAAGTTCTGGCATTCTTGCCTCTTATCCTTGTCCTAAGTCTGGTGTAAACTACAGGAACCGATCAGAATATCTGAAAAGCCAGACTCATGCTAATCTCTGGAAGAAGTGCTGCCCATTTGGTCAGAATGCTTTACTGCTTATGTTGTAGTGGTATAGAGAACCCTGAGCCATGCCAAAAGGTATATGCCAAGACAAAAGCTGCCCACAGTCTAGGAGATTGAAGCCAGCCCAGTGATCAGCTCAAGACGCTTAATTACAAAGACAATCAAGAGATGAAGGACTTGAACATGAAAACATCAACTGGAATCACAGTTATTCAGCAGGGAGACTGGCCCTTCGGCACACAGAGTCCACACCAACTATCATGCACCCATTTATGCTAATCATGCACTCATCCCATTGTATTCTTCCTCCACTCCCAGCAAGTCCCTCCAGATTCCACCAATCACTAACACATCTGAGGCAGTTTACAACAGCTAATTAATCTTATAGCCCACATGTCTTTGGGATATGAGAGAAAACTAGAACTTCCAAAGCAAATCCATGCAGAGAATGCACAAACTCCACACAGACAGAACTGATGGTCAGGATAGTATCCAGGTCATTGGAGCTGTGATGAGGCAACTGTACCACCAATGCCAATGTGTTCCCCCATGACCCTGTCAACCACCAGGCCTGGAATCTACTGGAGGTGAAGGAGGAGATACTTGGATGGAGATGAAGATTTTCACTGGAAAGACAATAAGGAGGAAGTCTTGAATTCCTGAAAGAATAGCTGCGGGAGAGCAAATAGGTTTAAAGAGTCAATCACATTTGTGGCATCACATATGTGAACTAAAGAAGTATTTTAACAAAAATATAATCCTCTTTGTGTGCAAAGGATATAGGCAGTTCCTTTAATTGCAAAGTAAATACAACATGGAGATTTTTTAATGAATACCTAACATCACTGGTCACACATAGCAACCACCTTCCACATCACCCATCACCTTCTCACTACTCATCCCATTACCTCACCAGGTGGCCATAAAGCTGGACCATTCAACGTTTTGGGTGGTTAGACAGGCCACATACATTTTTAATCACACAGACACCTAACCGTACTCTTTTTGTATAGTGACCCTCCCAAAACCCACAAGCTTTAAGAGGAGTATATGACAGAGATATCAGCTGTCCATACATTGCCTTATTTGGTATCACATTTCTCATTTCATTCTGTGATCTAACTTTAAATGTTATTTTGTATTTACTGCAGTGGAAGTTTTTAAGCGTAACTTGAGGCCATGCTTAGTTCACTAAGAAACAATAATATTTGTTCAGAGTTTAAATATCAATGTAATTCATCTTCAAAAATCTATTGAATTTTCTATTTCAGTGTACTGTGTGCTAATGGTGCAGCAATTTATCATTTACCACCACGAGGGACATTAAAACAAACTTGTGGCCATTCTTTACTCCCTTCTGCAGATAATTGTTTTTTGTTTCTTTTAATTTTGCTTTAAGTGTTTGCCATTCAATAAATAACGTTAGCAGGCAGCTGTGTACAATTAAAATACGATTGGCTCTATCATAACCTGCAATCATTAGCTCATGAAAGTGGATTTTAGTGAGGGAAGAAAATCACCCATCTGAATATTTCTTGGGAACAAATTTTAGCAAAACTTAGAATTTCTTCCCCCATTTGAAATTTTTGGCATTGTGTTCAACACAGGTTTTCATTTTCCTGTGCTGCTAAAAAAAAGGGTTAATTTAAACAGACACACTAAAGTCGCATGAGCCTTAAATGATGTATGCCACCAGCTCAACTTTCCATGACTAATTACAACACTAATTCGTGGCAGTTCTTAGGCCAAAATGAATTGAATATAAACATTGGCAGAGCACTAGAAGTCCAAAGCGTACAAGTCCAAAAGAAGCTATGGGAAATGTTATTGATTTGAAGATTGCTGTCAACATAAGAGTTTTTCCAAATACATTCAATTGAAACAAAGAGCGAAATGTAAACTTGATCTGCCTAAAAGTGATAGTAGGAATCTGGGGTAAGGAAATACCAGAGTTATTAAATGTTACCACATCTGTCTTCACTCAGGAAAAGGAGGAGAAAGTTGCCTTTGTTACAAATCAAATTTCCAATAACAGCAGAGGAAAAGGTAGTTAAGCAACCAGCAAAGGATATGGAATGCAATTTTTACTATTCCCGGTACACGGATGAAATCTACTCCAAGATTGTAAGATAGAGAGCTCCAGATCCAAGCCACATGAAGCCATGAATCTTGAAGAAACTGAAAATTGCCCATGAGGTTTCCTTAATAGATAGATACAATTTAACGCAATTCCCTCTCTCACCATTTTTGTTCTCGTCGTTAAAGGTCACAACTCATCCTCTTTACTTTTAGAAAGTGCTTTTGCATCTTCAACACATTGATTTATTTTACATCTCAAAGAACACAAAACTTTAGCACTTTTGAAACAATGTGCTGTAAAGCAACAGCAAAACCTATTTGTTTCTATTCTATTCCTTTACCAACAGGTTTCAGTTCTGCTGCTTTCTAAACAAAATCTTAACCATACTATATGAAGATTGACAATCTTTTATATGCTTTGGCCTCCAAGTTAGATCACCTCAATGGTAACAATCTTAACAGCATGTCAGAAGGTATGAGTTTTGTAACTTCTCACAGATTTGAGCAAATACTTTAGGTCAACCACTCATTTCCAAATGGAACTGTTGCTTTGACATGGATGCAATATTCTGATACAAAAAATCCCTTGGTGTTTTGTTTTGAAGAAAAAGCAGAGAACTCTTCCAGTGTCATGATTAACATATCTTAACCCAAAGAGATTAATTTATAATAATTTAGATATGGGACTATAACCATATAACCATATAACAATTGCAGCACGGAAACAGGCCCTCTTGGCCCTTCCAGTCCGTGCCGACCTTCCCTTGATCTTCCAGTCCATGCTGTGCACAAATTAACAATCAGAAACTGTGCCAGTATTTAAAAAAATAATGAATTGGCTGTGAAATATTTTAGGAATTAATTCAAATATTTTTCAAAAACATTCTAATCTAGACAAAAGATAAAGTGCTGGATGAACTCTGTGGATCAAGCAGCATCTGGGAAAGTAATGGACAGGGATTTGGATTGGGACCTTCTTCAGATACATGTAATCCATCAATCTAAGAATCTATCGGTCCTCCCAGCTATTAATCTCCGCATCTGTGCCTTCTCGATTAACCATCAATATATATCTTACATTTAACCATTATTCACCTCCTTGGTTGGTTTGGGAACAGCTCCATCCAAGACAACAATGAAATTGCAGAGAATTGTGGACACAGTCCAGACCATCACACAAACCAACCTCCCTTCCATTGATTCCATCTACACTTCATGCTGCCTCGATAAAGCCACCAGCATAATCAATGACAAGTCTCACCCTGGACTCTCCCTCTTCTCCCCTCTGCCAACAGGCAAGAGAAGCGGGAGTGTGAAAATGCACAACTCCAGATTCAGGACAGTTTCTTCCCAGCAACTAAACCATTCCTATCACCAACTAGAGAGCGGTCCTGAACTACCATCTACCTCATTGGAGACCGTCAGACTATCTTTAATTGGAGTTACTGGATTTTAGCTTGCACTAAACATTGTTCCCTTTCTCCTGTGTCTGTACACTGTGGACAGCTTCATTGTAATCATGTATAGTCTTTGCACTGACTGGATAGCACACAACAAATGCTTTTCACTATACCTCAGAACGTGACAATAAACTAAACTTAACTGAACTTCCAACCATGAAGCTCCATGAATCACCTGCTGGGGCCCAGACTTCCTGTGGAGAAAGTCAAGGACAACTGATCTGTGCAATTAATAACAAATCATGCAGTGTTATGGCTAAATAACCTGTTGACATTATGGGTATTGGGCCATGTCATTCTGTTTTCAAATGACCAGGTGCCACTGGACCCATTCACCATGTTTTATTGTTGACATGCTACATGATGAAGAAATATTTTCAAAAATGTAGACAGTAACCACTCGTTATCACCTCTTCCACATCCAACAATGGACCATTGCAGGCTCCACCTTCCCTTGATCATTGTTGCTAGCCTTGATTGGTTCTTTTCATACCTTTCAGTCATTCATTACCTTTTCATACCTCTAGTTACCCTCCCCGCTAGCTCACAGTCTGAAGAAGGATCCCGAAACGTGACCAATTCCTTTTCTCCAGAGATGCTGTCTAACCCACTGAGTTATTCCAGCATTTTGTGTCTATCTTAGACATTGTGAAACATTTCAACTGATGACAAAGTGGAACGGTCTCAAGTTACTCATGGTCAACAAACAGTAAATTGCAAACTATTACCAGGTGCAGTCATTGCACAGGAGCAACTTGTGCTCTTGGGATAGCACTTGACGGTTACCAAGGCTCACACGCCTAGGAATTTTATTGCCTCGAAAATTGATGTTTTTTTAAGCATGCTCTATGTACACAACATATAATACTAACACTCAATCAGATCCTCCGCAAATATTGTGGTATTGTCCAGAATGATATTGGAAATGATGTTGTGGTCACGCACCAGAAAACTGGACTAATATGTCCAGGCTCAATTGAATGTAGCTTCCGATAATATTTATGTTCCAATCCAAGAAGGCATCAGCCCCAAAAGGCATACTCCTCATAATATACATAGCAACACCAAGAAGAAGCAGAGACTTTCTTCACAGCTGTTATCAGGCAACTGAACGATCCTGCAAATAACTTGAGAGCGGCCCTGAGCTGCTATATATCTCATTGAAAAACCCTGGGGCTATCTTTAATCAGACTTTACTGGACTGTATCTTGCACTAAATGTTATTCCCTTTATCAAGTTTATGTACATTGTGGGTGGCTCAATTGTAATTATATATGGTGCTTCTGTTGACTGGTTAGCAAGCAACAGTATATATATATATATATATATATATATATATGTATACTATATATATATATATACATATCTATACATATATATATATATATATATGTATATGTAATATATATATATATATATATATATATTCACTATATCTCAGTACACGTGACAATAACCTAAACTAAACAAACAATGGATGCCTTAGAGCAGAAAGGGGGAGAAAAAGGGAGTTTTCAGATTCACTGGAAGGGGTGATGAAAATATACATAAAAGACACACTTTGTGTTGGACTAAATCAGCATGTCAGGCAGCATCTCTGGAGAACATGGATAGGTGATGCTTTGAGTTGAGACCCTTCTTTGTGTGTGTTAACCAGCATCTGCAGATCCTTGTTTCTACATATCAAAATATACATGTCAGTAGGGTGGTTTAGTTTACAAAGGGGTCAAGAGATCTGTTGGGGTCAAGTGTGTCCAGCAGTCCTTTCTGTGTATGCAAGTCCCCACTCATTTGAGGAATGCAGAAATAAAGTTATTGGCTTGACAGATGCATCTGCGTGAAATATATACTACTGTAAACAGTCATAGCCACTTCAATAATTGAATCATGAATGTATTCACTGATACCTTATGAGCAAATTAGATGTGTCTGCACATGAGGATGTGAGGGATTGTCAAGTGTCATATTTGTGCTCTACTAATTGTTGATGAGCCATGTTGACATTAAAGATTGTGGTGCAGAGAGGTTAAATTTGTCCGTATTGAGGTAAATAATTTAGCAAGATCCTTCTCGAAACATAGAAACATAGAAAATAGGTGCAGGAGGAGGCCATTCGGCCCTTCGAGCCAGCACCGCCATTCATTGTGATCATGGCTGATCATCCCCTATCAATAACCCGTGCCTGCCTTCTCCCCATATCCCTTGACTCCACTAGCCCCTAGAGCTCTATCTAACTCTCTCTTAAATCCATCCAGTGACTTGGACTCCACTGCCCTCTGTGGCAGGGAATTCCATAAATTCACAACTCTCTGGGTGAAAACGTTTTTTCTTACCTCAGTCTTAAATGACCTCCCCTTTATTCTAAGACTGTGGCCCCTGGTTCTGGACTCGTCCAACATTGGGAACATTTTTCCTGCATCTAGCTTGTCCAGTCCTTTTATAATTTTATATGTTTCTATAATTCCCCTCTCATCCTTCTAAACTCCAGTGAATACAAGCCTAGTCCGATCTTTCCTCACATGACAGTCCCACACTCCCAGGGATCAATCTTGTGAACCTACGCTGCACTGCCTCAATCACAAGGATATCCTTCCTCAAATTAGGAGACCAAAACTGTACACAATATTCCAGATGTGGTCTCACCAGAGCCCTATACAACTGCAGAAGAACCTCTTTACTCCTATACTGAAATCCTCTTGTTATGAAGGCCAACATTCCATTAGCTTTCTTCACTGCCTGCTGTACCTGCACGCCAACCTTCAGTGACTGGTGTACAAGGACACCCAGCTCTCACTGCACCTCCCCCTTACTTAACCTAACCCCATTGAGATAATAATCTGCCCCCCTTGTTTTTGCCGCTAAAGTGGATAACCTCACATTTATCTATATTATACTGCATCTGCCATAAATCTGCCCACTCACTCAACCTGTCCAGGTCACTCTGCAACCTCCTAACATCCTCTTCACAGTTCACACTGCCACCCAGCTTTGTGTCATCCGCAAATTTGCTAGTGTTGCTCCTAATTCCCTCTTCCAAATCATTAATATATATGGTAAACAATTGCGGCCCCAACACCGAGCTTTGCGGCACTCCACTCGCCACTGCCTGCCATTCTGAAAGGTGTCTGCCTATTAGAGACTCACTGGAATATTAACAGCAAGGGAGAACATTTTCCACATCCAATTTAATAATTTTAGTGAGATACACGGAACTTGAATCCATCCCGCTTGGGATTCTTTACCCATTTAAAAAACTGCAAGGTATGGGCTAAATGTGTAGGAAGGAACTGCAGATGCTGGTTTACACCGAAGATAGACACAAAATACTGGAGTAACTCAGCGGGACAGGCAGCATCTCTGGATAGAAGGAATGGGTGACGCTTTGGGTCGGGACCCTTCTTCAGACTGACGTTCTTTAATTAAATTAGAGAGAAAATTGAGTGTAACTAAGATAGAAAACATATATACTCAACAAAGTCAATAGGTAGACAACAATATTTGGCTTCCACAGTTTATTTCTTCTAACTTCATTATGGCATGGTCTTCTGTCCTTTTTTGGGTATTCTCTTAAACTTAGTCCATTTTTTTCCCCTCTAGATGTGGTGACAATATCACATTGCCCCTTTTTATTAACTTCCTCAGGATGTTAGTGCCTGAATGTGTAAGGTTGTGTAAGATCGATTTTGATTGAAAATAATTGGGACATTTTGGTTGCAATGGTTTCCTCATGGCTCAGAAGGTGAACTCCTTCCAGATGTATCGTGCATATATATCAGCTAGAACCAACAACATCTATATAAAGGGAATAAATAGTCAGTGAAAATACTTTCACTTTCTCATTGAAATGAACATAATGTCCCCAGTTCTTTGGCCTAGGCCCGGTCTGGTGTTGGATCAGAGAGTTTGAAAATAGAGCACATACAATGATGTGCTCTTCCCCCATTGGACTGTCACATATAACCCAGCCATAGAACATGACAAATGGTCTGTATTTTAATCCAAGGACATATTTACATGGGAATAGGTAAATGTTGGTAAATTCCATTCGGGGAAATGAAATGCTTGCACATAAACACATTAAACCTATTTTTGTAAAGAGGGGAGGTATGAATGCTTATATTTCCCCTACCATCTGCCACATCAATCATCGGGTGGGATAGGGGTGGGCAATTTTTATGTGTATCCCATCAACAACAAACATTTTGTTGTTTTTGTTTTTGTGTGATACGATATATATAACAATATATATAACTTGACTAAGATCACACATGGGAGGCTGGTCCCCGAACATCAATATTCCACTTTCTCCACAAATTCCAATATTGGTGCCAGTGGGGTGGGGGGCTTTCTGGGTGCAAGTAAGGGTAATGTGGGCCGAAGGGGTTGTTATCCAGAGGCTAGTATGGGACAATTGTGGGCCAAATGGATTCGTCGGGTGACAGCTCAGTCACATCAAGTCAAGCCTGAAATGGGTGCTGCAGCTCACTCACGGCGGTGGGCAAGCGTTGACTCACGGCTATTTCCTTGAAATTCCATTTCAAGCAGGGTGCCAAGGCCACCAAATCAAATGCAAGTTACCTCTACCAATTCAAGCAGGGTGCAGGCCACCAAATTCAATGCAGTTTTTTACCGCAACTTCAAGCAGGGTACAAGGCCACCCCAATTCAATGCAGTTTCAATACCACTTCAGCAGGGTGCAAGGCCAACCAATTCAGGTGCAGTTTTCCTTACCAAACTCCAAGCAGGGGGCAAGGGCCACCAAAATCAAGTGCTAGTTTCCTACCACTTCAAACAGGTGGCAAGCCACCAAATAGCTAGTGCTGTTGAATGCAATTTTCAAGAAGAGGCAAGGCCACCAAATTCAAGTGCAGTTTCATAACCACTTCAAGCAGGGTGCACAGGCCACCAAAATTTCAAAAGCAGAGTTTTCATATCATACCATTTCCATCAATTGCATGGTGCAAGGCCACACATTCAAAGCCGTTTTTCATTCAATTTTAAAAGCGGGTGAAACCACCATAATACCACCATAAAACCACACAAAACACCACCATAAACACACGTTCACAGTTCAACAATAAATATTCAGTTGTGTTCATTGATCCAGAACTCAGAGTTGTGGACCCTCTCCCTCCCCCATCTTACAGAGACTGAGCCTCACCCTTCCGGTTTTTATTAATCCCTCCCCCTCCCACTGGAAGGGGGGGGGGGCGTGGGCCCCAGCTTCCATGCTGGGAAATTGACAGGAGAGAGATTCTCAACATTTTTTTTAAACACTAATAACACTTTTATTTTTCCATTGATAGGAAGAATCCTCTGCAGCCTGATGAGCAGAGGGGGCTGAGTAAGATGCGAAAAATCACAGGCCGTACAGTGGTAGCGTTTTTAAATCTCACATAAAACAATGTACAGTTGCAAACAGGAAGTTGTCCATGTTACGCCCACCCACAACAACCATTTGCAGTGCAGCATTTCAAACAGTTACTGCCCGTCCCCCCCCCAACGAACCATTTGCAATGAAGCATTCAACAGCTTAACCACTGCCAACAATCATTTGCAATGCAATTCAAGGCATTACCACCAGCCAATCAACCATTTGCAGTGCAGCATTCAAAGTAGTTACCAACCATCAACAACCATATTGCAGTGCAGCATATTTAAAGCAGTTACAACGGCAACAACCATTTGCTTGTGCAGCATTTCAAAGCAGTTACCACCACCAAGAACCATTTGCAGTGCAGCATTTCAAAGCGTACCACACTGCCAACAACCATTTTGCAGTGCAGCATTTCAAAGCAGTTCCACAGCCAACAACCATTTGTATGCTGCATTTCAAAGCAGTTACCACCGCCAACAACCATATGCTGTGCAGCATTCACAGCAGTTGACCACCACCAACCAACGTTTGCAGTGCAGCATTCAAGCAGGTTAACCACCGGGGGGGGCCACAAACTGTTTGCAGTGCAGCATTTCAAAAGCATTCCCACCCAGCCCACAACTGTTTGCAGTGCAGCAATTTCAAAGCATTTAACCCCCAACCTCGGACAAAACCATTTGCAAGAGCAGCATTTCAAAAGCAGATACCCCACCGGCAACAACCATTGCATTTCAGCATTTCAAAGCATGTTACCACCACCAACACCAACCATTTGCAGTGCAGCATTTCAAGCTGTTACCACCGCAACAACCATATGCAGTGGCAGCAGTTTTCAAAGCTTGTTACACCAACCCGGCAACCAACCCAGAACCAAATTAGCAATTGCAAGCATATTCAAACAGTTACCACCGTGCCAACAACCATTTGCCAGTGCAGCAATTCAAAGCAGTTACCACCACCAACAACCCATGTGCAGGCAGCATTTTCAATAACATAGCCAGCCACCAACAACCAGTGCATGCAGCATTTCCAAAGCAGTTACCACCAACCACAACCTTGTGCAGTGCAGCTTTTCAAAGCATTACCACCACCATCAACAGGTCAGTGCAACATTTTTTCAAAGCAATTACACCAGCCAACAACCATGTCTGTGCAGCATTTTCAAAGCATTTATCACCACCACTACCATGTGTAGGTCACATTTTTAAAGCTGTTACATCAGCACAACAGTGTGCATACACAATTTCAAAGCATGACCACCAACCAACAACCATGGTGCAGGGCAACATTTTCAAAGCAGTCACCACCAACATCAACCATGTTGCCGTACAAATTTCAACCCAGTTGCCATCACCAAAAACCATGTGCATGCAAGCATTTCAAAGCAGTTCCACCACCCACATCCATGTGCATGCCAGAATTCATAGCAGTTACCACCACCAAGAACCGTTTGCAGTGCAGCATTTCAAAGCAGTCACCACCACCAACAACCATGTGAAGTGCACTATTTTCAAAGCAGTCGCCACCAACAACAACCATGTGAAGTGCAGTGCAGCATTTCAAAGCAGTTACCACCACCAACAACCTTGTGCAGTGCAGCTTTTCAAAGCATACCACCACCAAAAACCATGTGCAGTGCCGTATTTCAAAGCAGTTACCACCACCTAGAACCATGTGCAGTTGTTCATATCAAAGCAGATACCCAACACCACAACGAGCAGTGCAGCTTTTTCAAAGCAGTTAACCACTACCAACAACTATGTAGCATGCAAACAATTCAAAGCAGTTAACCACCACCAACAACAAGATGCAGAGCAGCATTTTCATTCCCATAGACCACCACCAACAACACCATGTGAGTTTACAATTTTTCAAAGCTGGTTACCACCCACCAACAACCCTGTGCAGTGCAGCATATCAAAGCAGTTACACCAACCAAACAACCATTTGCAGTACAGCATTTCAAAGCAGTTACCACCCACAACAACCAAGAACCTTGCAAATATCGAAAGCCGTTACCACCAACAAGAACCATCAGTGCAATCATTTCAAAGCAGTCCCCACCAACAACAAACCATTAACAGTGCAGCATATCAAAGCAGATTGCCACACCAACAACATGTGCAGTGCAGAATTTCAAAGTAGTTATACCACCACCACAACCGTGGAACGTGGCAGCATTTCAAGCAGTCAGCAACCACCAACATTCCTTAGTGCATGTGCAGCATATCAAAGCAGTTTACCACCCACTAACATCCACTGTCCATTGCAGCATTTCAAAGCATTACCAACACCTGCAAAACCAAGTGCAGTGGGAGATTTCAAAGCGATACACACCAACAACCATATGCAAGTGCAGAATTTTCAAGGCAGTTACCACCACAAAAACCAATGGCGTGCAGCAAATTTCAAGGCATTAACCACCACAACATCCATGTGCCTCTTTTAGAATTTCAAAGCAAGCTTGCCACCAACAACAAACAACCACGTGTAGAGCAGCATTTCAAAGCAGTTGCCACTATCTGCAACCATGTTGCAGCGCAGCATTTTCAAAGCAGTTACCACCACAACAACATGTGACAGTGCAGCATTTTCAAAGCAGTTACCACCACCAACAACCATAGTGCATGCAGTGCAGCAGTTCAAAGCATTACCACCACCTAAACCATTGCAGTGCTGCATTTCAAAGCAGTTTACCAAACAACACCAACCCAAGTGCAGTGCAGCTTATTTCAAAATAGTTCTAGCACCAAAGACATCCATGATGCAGCAACACAATTCAAAAGTAGTTACCACCACCACAACATGTGAATGCACAATTTCAACAGTCATTTACCACCACCAACAACCATGGTGCCATGCAGCATTTCAACAGTTACCACGATCAACAACCAATGGGAGTGCAGCATATTACAAATCATTTACCACGAACAGCAACCATGTCCGTGCAGTATTTCAAAGGCAGTTTGCACCACCAACATCCCCCATGTGCGGTTGGGGGGGCAGCATTTCAAAGCAGTTACCACCAACAACAACGACCATGCAGGCCAATTTCAAAGTATCACCACCTACCTCAACAAAGAGCAGTTGCAGCATTTTCAAAGCAGTACCACCACCCACAACAACCATATGCCAGTGCAGAATTTTCAAAGCAATTTACCCCCACCAACACAATGTGCAGTGCATCATATTTCAAAAGCAGTCACCACACCAAAAACAATGTGCCGTGCACTTTTCAAAGCAGATCACATAGAAACCTAGACATAAAATTTAGGTGCATGAGTAGGCCATTCTGCCCTTCGAGCCTGCACCTTCATTCAATAAGATCATGGCTGACCCAATCCCAACTCAGTATCCCATACCCTGTCTCTCTCCATATCCTCTGATCCCCTTAGCCCCAATGGCCACATCAAACTCCTCATAAATAAAGCAAATGAACTGGCCTCGCACTACCCTCTGGTGGCAGAGAGTTTTTCAGAGACCCACCACTCGTCTGTGTGAAAAAAGTCCTTCTCTATCTCGTCCAAAGATTTCCCCTTATCCTATAAGCTGTGACCCCTTGTCCTGGACTACCCCAACATCGGAAAACCATCTTCCTGCCTCTCGCCTGTCTAACCCCTTGAGAAGATTTTGCAAGTTTCATATACAGAATTCCCTCTCAAATCCCCTAAATTCTAGAGAGTTTTTAAAATTATAAAAACCCCCGCCCCCGAGATCTATCCAGTCTTTCTTCTAAGACTGTCGTGACATACACAGGAATCAGTCTGGTGAACCTTCTCTGCAACTCCCCTCTATGGCAATAATGTCCCATCCTCAGATTGGAGAACCAGAACTTACGCGAATACTTCAGGTGTGGTCTCACCAAACTCTATACAACTGAAGTAGAACGCTCCTGCTCCTATACTCAAATCTATTTGCTATGAAAGCTAACATATCATTCACTTTATTCACTGCATGCTGCAACCTGCTGCCTACTTTCAATGACTGGTGTACCAAGACACCCAGTCGCGCTGCATCTCCCCTTTTCCTAATCGTCACCATTTAGATAATAGTCTGCTTTCACTGTTTTTTTTTGCCACACAAAGTGATAACCTCAGACATTTATACACATTAAACTGCATCACCAAACATTTCCCACCACCTAGCCTATCCAAATCACTTGCAGTCTCCTAGCAACCTCCTCACAGCTAACACTGCCCCCCCCCCACCAGCTTAGTGTCATAAGCAAAACTTGGAGATATTGACCTTCATCCCTCATCCAGATCATTAATGTATATTGTAAATAGCGGTCCCACACTGAGCCTTGCGGTATACCCCACTAGGTCACTGCCTGCCATTGTGAAAAGGACCCGTTTACTCCTTACTCTTTGCGTCCCTGTTTTTGCCGAGCCAGTTTCTCTATCCGCATCAATACTGAACCCCCAACACGTGCAGTACTGCATTTTTTATCAAAGCAGTTACCACCTAGCATCACCAAAGCCAATGCAACATTTTCAAAGCAGTTACCACCCACCTACAAACCATGTGCAGTGCAGAATTTTCAAAGAAATTACCACAACCAAACAACCATGTGCAGTGCAAGCATTTTCACAACAGTTACCAGACCACCAAGACCGTGCAGCTGTGCAGTATTTTTCAAAGCATTTACCACCACCAAACTACCATTCGCCAGTGCAGCATTTTTCAACAGCAGTCACCCCCACAAACAAACCATGTGCAGTTCAGAATTTTCATGCAGTCAGCACACCAACAACATGGTTCAGTTACAGCATGTTCAAAGCAGTTACCACCACCATATATGTGCAGTGTAGCATTTCACTGCAGTTAGCACATCATCAACAACCACATGCAGTGCAGCAGCATTTCAAAGCAGTTATAACCACCAACAAAGCATGTGCAGAGCAACATTTTCAAAGCAGTTGCCACCAGCAACAACCATGTGAGTGCAATGCAAGCACTTTCAAGGCAATTACACCCCCAATACAACATCCAGTGCAGCAGAAATTACCCACCCACCACCAACAACATCCAGGAGCAGTGCAGAATTTCAAAACCAATTACCACCCAACCAACAACCATCAGTGTGCAAGCATTTCAAGCAGGTTACCACCACAACAACAGCCTTGTGCCGTGCAGCATTTTGCGAAGCAGTACCACCATCAACAACAACCATCTGCAGTGCATGCATTTTCCAAAAGCAGGCCACCACCACCAACAGCCATTTGCAGTGCATGACATTTCAAAGCAGTTACCAGCAGCAACAACCATGTGAGTGCAGCACTTTAAAGTATTTACCACCAACAACATCCTTGTGTGCGTGCAGCATTTTTCGAAGCAGTTACCACCATCAACAACCATCTGCAGTGCAGGCAAAGCATTTTCAAAGCAGGCACCACCACACACAGCCATTTAGCAGTGCAGCAATTTTCAAAGCATTACCACCACCCGACACTCGTGTGCAAAGCAGCATTTCAAATCGTTTACCGTCACCAACAACCATGTGTAGTGCTGCATTTTCAAAGCAGTTACCACAAAAACAACCATGTCAGTGCAGCATTTTCAAAGAAGATACCACCACCAACAACCATGTGTAGTGCAGCATTTCAAGGCAGTTACCACCACCAACATCCATATACAAGAGCAGCATTTTCAAAGCAGTTTACCAACTCCAACAACCATGTGAGGTGCAGTATTTTCAAAGTCAGCTACCCCACCACACAACCATATGCACAGCAGCATTTTCAACGCAGTTACCACATCAACAGCCATGTGCTGTGCAACCATTTTCAAAGCAGTCACCTACCACCAACAACCATGTGCAGTGCAGCATTTTTCAAAGCAGTTACCACCACCAACAACCATGTGCAGTGCAGCATTGTCCAAAAACACTTACCACCACCAAACAACATGTGCAGTGGCATTATTTTCAAAAGCAGTTACCACCAGCAACAACCATGTGCAAGCAGCCATTTGAAATCATTTACCAATCCCAATGTCACCAACAACCATTTGTAGTGCTGCATTTTCAAAGCATTTACCACAAAAACAACCTGGTGATCAGTGCACAGCATTTTCAAAGAAGATACCACCACCAACAACCATGTGCAGCGCAGCATTCAAGGCAGTTACCACCACCAACACCACCATATGCAAGCAGCATTTTCAAAGCAGTTACCACCACCCCACAACAAAGATTTGTGCAGTGCAGAATTTTCTAACCAGTTACCACCTTTCCAACAACGGTTCCGTTTCAAGCATTGCAGCATTTCAAAGCAGTTTACAAAAACAACCATTTGCAGGGCAGCATTTCAAAGGAGTTACCACCAAACCAACAACCATTTGAAGTGCAGCAAATTTCAAAGCAGTTACCACCAACAACCATGTGCAGTGCAGCCTTTTCAAAGCAGTCACCACCAACACAACCACGTGCAGCGCAGCATTCAAAGCATCACCACCACCAACAGATGACTACAACCTTCACGTTCTCCCGCCCAGTTTTGATAATGCAATCAACTCAACATGCACAAACAGCAGATCAAATAAACAAGTGTCCAACATTTTTAGGCTATGCACGCCACACAAAAGAAAGAAGAAGACCCCCACCAACAACCATGTGCAGTGCAGCATTTTCAAAGCAGTTACCACCACCAACAACCATGTGCAGTGCAGCATTTTCAAAGCAGTTACCACCACCAACAACCATGTGCAGTGCAGCATTTTCAAAGCAGTTACCACCACCAACAACCATGTGCAGTGCAAGCATTTCAAAGCAGTCACCACCACCAACAACCACGTGCTGCAGCATTTTCAAAGCAATCACCACCACCAATCCAGGGTGAAGACTGCAACCTTCACGTGGTCTGACCTGTTTCGATTAATCAATCAACTCGACATGCACAACTAGATCAAATAGAACAAGTTGGCAACAGCTTTACGTGGTGCACGCGACACGAAAGAAGAATGTCCACCAACAACAACCACGTGCGGTGCAGCATTTCAAAGCAGTCACCACCACCAACAACTACTTGCAGTGAGGCATTTTCAAAGCAGTCCACCAACCCAACAACCAATTGCAATGCAGCATTTCAAAGCAGTCACCACCACCAACAACCATGTGCAGTGCAGTATTTCAAAGCAGTTACCAACACCAACAACCATGTGTAGTCCAGCATTTCAAAGGAGTTACCACCACCAACAACCATGTGAGGTGCAGTATTTTCAAAGCAGCTACCCCCACCAACAACCATATGCACAGCAGCATATTCAAAGCAGTTACCACCACCAACAACCATGTGCAGTGCACCTTCAAAGCAGTTACCACCACCAAAAACCATGTGCAGTGCAGCATTTTCAAAGCAGTTACCACCACCAACAACCATGTGCAATGCAGCACTTTCAAAGCAGTTACCACCACCAACAACAACCATGTGCAATGCAGCATTTTCAAAGCAATTACCACCACCAACAACCATGTGCAGTGCAGTATTTTCAAAGCAGTTACCACCACCAACAACAACCATGTGCAATGCAGCATTTTCAAAGCAATTACCACCACCAACAACCATGTGCAGTGCAGTATTTTCAAAGCATTTACCACCACCAACAACCAGGTGCAGTGCAGCATTTTCAAAGCAGTTACCACAAAAACAACCATGTGCAGTGCAGCATTTTCAAAGAAGATACCACCACCAACAACCATGTGTAGTGCAGCATTTCAAGGCAGTTACCACCACCAACATCCATATACAGAGCAGCATTTCAAAGCAGTTACCAACACCAACAACCATGTGTAGTCCAGCATTTCAAAGCAGTTACCACCACCAACAACCATGTGCGGGGCAGTATTTTCAAAGCATTTACCACCACCAACAACCATACGCAGTGTAGCATTTTCAAAGCAGTCATTGCCACTTACAACCATGTGCTGTGCAGAATTTTCAACGCAGTTACCACCATCAACAGCCATGTGCTGTGCACCATTTTCAAAGCAGTCACTACCACCAACAACCATGTGCAGTGCAGCATTTTCAAAGCAGTTACCACCACCAACAACCATGTGCAGTGCAGCATTGGTCAAAACACTTACCAACCCTCCAACAACCATGTGCAGTGCATTATTTTCAAAGCAGTTACCACCAGCAACAACCATGTGCAATGCAGCATTTGAAATCATTTACCGTCACCAACAACCATTTGTAGTGCTGCATTTTCAAAGCAGTTACCACAAAAACAACCATGTGCAGTGCAGCATTTTCAAAGAAGATACCACCACCAACAACCATGTGCAGCGCAGCATTTCAAGGCAGTTACCACCACCAACAACCATATGCAGAGCAGCATTTTCAAAGCAGTTACCACCACCAACAACAATGTGCAGTGCAGCATTTTCAAACCAGTTACCACCTCCAACAACGGTTCGCAGTGCAGCATTTCAAAGCAGTTTACAAAACCAACCATTTGCAGGGCAGCATTTCAAAGGAGTTACCACCACCAACAACCATTTGAAGTGCAGCATTTCAAAGCAGTTACCACCAACAACCATGTGCAGTGCAGCCTTTTCAAAGCAGTCACCACCAACAACAACCACGTGCAGCGCAGCATTTCAAAGCAGTCACCACCACCAACAGGATGACTACAACCTTCACGTTCTCCGCCCAGTTTTGATTAATGCAATCAACTCAACATGCACAAACAGCAGATCAAATAGAACAAGTTGTCCAACATTTTTAGGCTATGCACGCCACACAAAAGAAGAAGACGACCCCCACCAACATCCATGTGCAGTGCAACATTTTCAAAGCAGTTACCACCACCAACATCCATGTGCAGTGCAGCATTTTCAAAGCAGTTACCACCACCAACAACCATGTGAGGTGCAGCATTTTCAAAGCAGTTACCACCACCAATAACCATGTGCAGTGCAGCATTTCAAAGCAGTCACCATCACCAACAACCACGTGCTGTGCAGCATTTCAAAGCAATCACCACCACCAACAGGGTGGAAGACTGCAATCTTCACGTGGTCTGACCTGTTTCGATTAATGCAATCAACTCGACATGCACAACTAGATCAAATAGAACAAGTTGGCCAACAGCTTTACGTGGTGCACGCCACACGAAAGAAGAATGTCCACCAACAACAACCACGTGCGGTGCAGCATTTCAAAGCAGTCATCACCACCAACAACTACTTGCAGTGAGGCATTTCAAAGCAGTCACCAACACCAACAACCAATTGCAATGCAGCATTTCAAAGCAGTCACCACCACCAACAACCATGTGCAGTGCAGTATTTTCAAAGCAGTTACCACCACAAACAGCCATGTGCAGTGCAGCATTTTCAAAGCAGTCACCACCAACAATAACCATGTGCAGTGCAGCATTTCAAAGAAGTTACCACCAACAACAACCACCATGTGCAGTGCAGAATTTTAAAGCAGTTTTCACCACCAACAACCACGTGCAATGCAGCATTTTAAAGCAGTCACCACCACCAACAACCATGTGCAGTATTTCAAAGCAATTACCACCACCAACAACCATGTGCAATGCAGCATTTTAATGCAGTGACCACCACCAACAACCATGTGCTGTGCAGCATTTCAAAGCAGTCACCACCACCAACAGGGTGGAAGACTGCAACCTTCACGTGGTCCGCCCTGTTTCGATTAATGCAATCAACTCGATGTGCACAAACGGTAGATCAAATAGAACAAGTTGTCCAACAACTTTAGGCTGTGCACGCCACACGAAAGAAGAAGAAGACCACCACCAACAACCATGTGCAGTGCACTGTTTCATACAAACCACATTTTCATTTTCAAACCACATTAAGGGCACTCACAGTTGAGTAGACATGTGTTCAGTGTTATTCTCAGCTCAGAGAGACATGACCCTGTCGCTTCCTCCATCTTGCAGCGACTGAGTGAGGCACAACACTTCCGGGTTTTATAGGCCCTCCCACAAGCAGGGGCAGCAGAGAGAATGTCAACATTTTTAAAACATTAATAATTATTTTATTTTTCATAGATGGGAAAAATCCTCTTGTCCTGCCCAGCGGATGTGGACTCTGAGTAAGATGGCCAAAACTCACAGCCGTAAGTGGCAGCGTTTTAAAGAAAATCATGAAACAGATAAACAAGAAGTGGTCAAGATCTTACTTGTAGTAATATAAGATTATCAAGGATGAGTTTTCTGAGTAAAGGCCCATGATAAAACAGGTCGAAGTTAGCACGGTTTTGTGAAATGGAGATCTTGCCTGTCGCAACAGTTGGAATTCTTTAAGAAGTGATAGAAAAAGATAGGATAGACAAAGAAGTCAGTGGATGTTGTTGACCTGGATTTTCAGAAGGCCTTTGATGAAGTGCCGCATGTGAGGCTGCTAAAGGAGATGAGAGCCCATGTTATCATACGGAAGAAACTGGCATGGATTGCAGGTTGGCTGGATGGCAGAAGGCAAAGAGTGGCAATACAGGGGGCTTTTTCTGGCTGGCTGGCTGCTAGTGACTCGTGGTGTTCCGCAGTGTTCGGTGCTGGGGCCGCTAAACTTCACAAAGTACATCCTTGATTTGGATGAGGGAATTGAAGGCTTTGTGGCTGTATTTGCAGATGATACAAAGGTAGGTGGAGGAGCAAGTAGTGTAGAGAAAGCAGAAGGACTTGGACAAGATGGGAGAGTGGGCAGAGAAGTGGCAGATGGAATACAGCGGAGCAAAGTGTGGAGTCATGCATTTTGGTGGTAGGAATAAAGGCATAGACTATTTTATAAATAGGGAGAGAATTCAGAAAGGGACTTGGGAGTGGTGGTGCAGGATTTCCAAAAGGTTAATTTGCAAGTCGAATCAATAGTAAAGAAGGTGAATGCAATGTTAGCATTTATTTCAAGAGGGCTAGAATACAAAAATAGGAATGTAATGCTGAGGCTTTATAAGGCACTGGTCAGACCACATTTGGAGGAATGCGAGCAGTTTGGGGCCACATATCTGAGGAAGGATGTGCTAGCATGGGCAAGGGTCCAGTGGAGGTTTACGATAATGATCCCAGGAATGATTGGGTTAACATATGATGAGCATTTCATGGCATTGGGCCTGTACTCGCTGGAGTTTAGAAGGATTAGGGGACACCTCATTGAAACTTACCAACTAGTGAAAGGCCAGGATAGAGTGGATTGGAGGGGATGTTTCCACTATTGGGAGAGTCTAGGACCAGAAGCCTTAGCCTCAGAATAAAAAATTTAAACCTTTAGATAGGAGATGAGAAGGAATTCAAATTTCAAATTCATCCATTGGGACTTGGCATTCCTAGAGTTCTGGTTTATTCCTTTGCATCTGCAAGACGGATTAAGATGGCATGACAGCAAGTAATGTTAGAAACAAGGTTCCTTTATTGATAAACACAAACAAATATCTATTTGATCTATACGAGAAGAGATGATCTATTCCAGGAAATAATTCTCTACCAGAGACTTAATACAAGGCAAGTGAACAGTAGCAGAACCACATTCGCTACTGGTATGTAGGAAGGAACTTAAGATGCTGGTTTAAACTGACACAAAATGCTGGAGTAACTCAGCAAGACAGGCTGCATCAGATCGAGACCCTTCTTCAGACTAGAGTCAGGGGACAGAGAAACAAGAGATATAGACGATGTAGAGAGATATAGAACAAATTAATGTAAGATATGCACAAAACTAATGATGATAAAGGAAACAGGCCATTGTTCGGTCAAGCAAAACGATCGCCCAGGCTACGTTGGGTATCAGGTAGGTCCAAGCGGACTGAACACCTGTCCCTATACCTTCCCCTTTGACTCTGTCCAGGGACCCTGACAGTCCTTTCAGGTTAGGCAGAAGTTCACTTGTACCTCCTCCAATCTCATCTACTGTATCCGTTATTCGAGATGTGGACTCTTATACATCGGCGAGACCAAACGTAGACTGGGCAATTGTTTCCCTGAACACCTTTGCCTGAACCTACCTGATCTCCCAGTTGCCAAACACTTTAATTCCCATTCTCACACTGCCTTTTCTGTCATAGGTCTCCTCCATTGTCATAGTGAGGCTAAATGCAAGTGGGAGGAACAGCATCTCATATTTCGCTTGGGTAGTGAAATATATTCATACAGCCCAGCGGTATTTCTCTTGGTCCTTGGTTTCCTGATCCTCCAAAGATATTCCAAATGGAATTTAAACTGGAGGTGGCGGAGGGTGGACTTAAGCAGAAAAGGGTTCTTGGAGAAAAAGAGCTACCTCAAATTTAGTTGCGTCTGCTTGGGTATCTATGGTAGGGTGAAGACTATCCCATGCATTAATTGTGCGGGGGACGAATGAATTGCTGTACACATCTGTCTTGGCAGCTGGTATCTCAAATTGGATCGAATGCCCTCGTCTGCTCCTAATAGGTTTGGGTTTGGTGTAGGTTTGGTAATGTATGTTGAGCTGACCATTTAACATTTTGTAAAAAACAGGTCAAACTGTGAGCTTTATGTCTGTCTTGGAGAGGGTTCCACACCAGTGAATTAAGAAGTTTGATAACACTCGCATTTCTCTCATAGGTATTAGTAACAAATCGGGCTGCCTGTCTTTGGACACATTCGATGGAAGAAATATTTCTATTTCTGTATGGGTCCCATACTGCAACTGCGTATTCCCAATGTGGTCTAAAGAGGGTGAAGTATAACTTCTCCTTGATGGAAGTTGAACAATGACGAAAGTTGCGCCTCAGAAAATTTAGGACACCTGTTGCTTTCACCGTTACATGATGAGTCTGACCATTCCAACGTAGATTGTTCTGTAATTTGATGCCAAGAGACTTGGTCTGTTTGGATTCTTCAAGGGTAGCACCAAGGATATTGTATGATGTTTAGCCTGGTTTCCTCTTTCTGGTGACACCACATAAGAGATTAGTATACAAACTTAAAGTATACGGCATTGGGGGTTCAGTATTGATGTGGATAGAGAACTGGCTGGCAAACAGAAAGCAAAGAGTAGGAGTAAACAGGTCCTTTTCACAATGGCAGGCAGTGACTAGTGGGGTACCGCAGGGCTCAGTGCTGGGACCCCAGCTATTTACAATATATATTAATGATCTGGATGAGGGAATTGAAGGCAATATCTCCAAGTTTGCGGATGACACTAAGCTGGGGGGCAGTGTTAGCTGTGAGGAGGATGCTAGATACTCCTTGGTGACTTGGATAGGCTGGATGAGTGGGCAAATGTTTGGCAGATGCAGTATAATGTGGATAAATGTGAGGTTATGCACTTTGGTGTCAAAAACAGGAAAGCAGACTATCATCTAAATGGTGGTCGATTAGGAAAAGGGGAGATGCAGCGAGACCTGGGTGTCATGGTACACCAGTCATTGAAAGTAGGCATGCAGGTGCAGCAGGCAGTGAAGAAAGCGAATGGTATGTTAGCTTTCATAGCAAAAGGATTTGAGTATAGGAGCAGGGAGGTTCTACTTCAGTTGTACAGGGTCTTGGTGAGACCACACCTGGAGTATTGCGTACAGTTTTCTGGTCTCCAAATCTGAGGAAGGATATTATTGCCATAGAGAGAGTGCAGAGAAGGTTCACCAGACTGATTCCTGGGATGTCAGGACTGTCTTATGAAAAAAGACTGGATAGACTCGGTTTATACTCTCTTTGAATTTAGGAGGATTGAGAGGGATCTTATAGAAACTTACAAAATTCTTAAGGGTGGGACACGGCTAGATGCAGGAAGATTGTTCCCGATGTTGGGGAAGTCCAGGACAAGGGGTCACAGCTTACCCTGTCTCACTGTGCGAGTTGACCCACGAGGTACCCCGAGTGACAGACTCGTGGCTGTGCACGAGACTGCGAGTTTATGATCAAGTGTGTAATACGAGTTTCCATGGGTATGTCATTGCTGCGATGTTCCTAGTTCCTCTCCCGAGTTAGCAAGTTCCTCTCCCGTTACTCTTGAGCCAACCGTGAATGAAGGTATGTTTTAATAAAGCAACAATGTTAAAATACATCTCCATCCTGTGGTTTTGAGTTATTTCAGCGCGGCAGCATCTATTGATATGACCTACAATGGAAAATGCGCATCCTCCAGTAACCAAGCATTTCTTGTTGTTTTATGTTTTTTAAATACTTTTTTGCAATGGATCTCTATTTTAAATAATTTTAAAAAAGGAAGCAGCCCGGGTGACTGACATTGAGGGGCCGCCGGGACCCGACAGCAGACACACACACACACACACACACACACACACACACACACACACACACACACACACACACACACAGATACACACAGACAGCAGCTGGCCACCACTTCAGAGGAATGAAGCAGCTCGGGTGACTTTGAGCGGCCACCGGGACCCGACATCAGACACACACACAGATACACACAGATAGACAGAGAGGGAGAGAGAGAGACACACACACACACACACACACAGATACACACAGACAGCAGCTGGCCACCACTTCAGAGGAATTAAGCAGATCGGGTGACTTTGAGCGGCCACGGGACCCGACAGTACACACACACACACACACACACACACACACACACACAGATAGACAGAGAGGGAGAGAGAGACACACACACACACACACACACACACACACACACACACACACAGAGATACACACAGACAGCAGCTGGCCACCACTTCAGAGGAATTAAGCAGCTCGGGTGACTTTGAGCGGCCACCGGGACCCGACAGCAGACACACACACAGATACACACAGATAGACAGAGAGGGAGAGAGAGAGGACACACACACACACACACATAGAGAGAGAGAGATACACACAGACAGCAGCTGGCCACCACTTCAGAGGAATGAACAGCTCGGGTGACTGAGCGGCCCGCCGGGACCCGACAGTACACACACACACACACACACACACACACACACAGATAGACAGAGAGAGAGAGAGACACACACACACACACACACACACACACACACACACACACACACACACACACACACACACACACACACACACAGACACAGCAGCTGGCCACCACTTCAGAGGAATGAAGCAGCTCGGGTGACTTTGAGCGGCCACCGGGACCCGACAGCAGACACACACACAGATACACACAGATAGACAGAGAGGGAGAGAGAGAGACACACACACACACACACATAGAGAGAGAGATACACACAGACAGCAGCTGGCCACCACTTCAGAGGAATGAAGCAGCTCGGGTGACTGAGCAGCCGCCGGGACCCGACAGTACACACACACACACACAGATACACACAGATAGACAAGAGAGGGAGAGAGAGACACACACACACACACTACACACACACACACATACAACACACACACACAGAAGAGAGATACACACAGACAGCAGCTGGCCACCACTTCAGAGGAATGAAGCAGCTCGGGTGACTTTGAGCGGCCACCGGGACCCGACATCAGACACACACACAGATACAAACAGATAGACAGAGAGGGAGAGAGACACACACACACACAACTCAGCGGACCAGGCAGCATCTCTGGAGAGAAGGAATAGAGTCGAGACCCTTCTTCAGACTTACCCGAAATGCCACCCATTTCCTTCGCTCCAGAGATGCAGCCTGTCCCGCCGAGTTACTCCAGCATTGTGTGTGTCTATCTCCAGTGTGAACCAGCATCTGCAGTTCCTTCCCAATCCCACACTCTCGGCCCCGGGGGGTGGATGGAGCATCACACGTGGGGACACATCCCACCCACCACCCCAGACTTGCCCCCTTCGGCAGGTCTTTAAGCCGTTCATTGAGACAGAGTGAAGCCACGGGGCAGGCGCCTCAGTAATAAAGGACAAGTGGCAGAAAGGCCGAAGATAGACACAAAATGCTGGAGTAACTCGGCGGGACAGGCTGCATCTCTGGAGCGAAGGAATGGGT
>JAVHYY010000840.1:10000-63308 GCA_035221665.1 Okamejei kenojei
CCTCTAGTCCGCCTCCACCAATCAGCGGCTTCCTCTAGTCCGCTCCACCAATCAGCGGCTTCCTCTAGTCCGCTTGTTTTGAAATGCGAATGGAACGTTACAGGATTTGGGCTCCAACCGCCGCAACCGCTCCCGGGCCTCAGGCTGGCGGCCTGTGTCTGTCCGTCTGTGTCTCTCTGTGTCTCTCTCTATCTGTCTCTCTCTCTCTCTCCCCTCTTCTCTCCCTCTCTCTCTCTCTCCCTCCCCCCCTCCCCCTCCTCCCGCTTTGCTCCTTACCCGCTGCATTGCTGCCTCTCCCGCTGCATGGCGGCGCTTTGCTCCTTACCCGCTTCTTTATTGCAGCCGGATTCCCGCCAACCTCTCGTCCACAAAGGCGCTTCCGGCGGGAGGGGGGACGCTTTAGGGCGGCGCACCGGCGCTGGCAACGCGGGACGGCGGGTCTCAGGCGTCCGGGTGGAGGCGAAACGCCGCAGCTTTGGTTCCGGGGCGGCTTTTTGGGGGGTTTGTGCATTGGGGGTGGGATGGAGAGGGGAAGGGAGGGGGAAGGAGTTGTGAGAATAATTTCAGGACGTTTTGGAGAGAGAGACGAAGGGAGAGGGGGGTAGAGAGAAAGGGAGGGAGAGAGGGGGGGAGGGGAGAGAAAGAGGGGGGAGGAGGAGGAAGAGAAAACGTTTGGGAGAGTTTTGAGAAAGTTTTGAGAGTTTGAGAAAGTTTTGAGGAAGTTTTGGAGAGATTGAAACGGAGAGAAGGATGGAGAGGGGGAAGGAGGCAAGGAGTGGGGGAGAAAGTTTGAGAGAGTTTTGATAAACTTTTGATAATATTTTGGGGACGTTTTCGCGAGATTGAGAGAGAGAGGGAGAGAGGGTGAGAGAGGTGGAGGGAGGGGGAGAGAGAGAGGGGGGGGAATTCGTGTGAGAGAAAGTCTGGGAGAGTTGGAAAGATTTGAGAATGTTTTGAGACAGAGAGAGAGAGAGAGAAAGGGTAATCGAAAGGATGGTGAGGGAGAGAGAGGGAAGGAGAGAAGAGGAGAGAGATAAGAGAGAGAGGGTAGGAATTTTGGTGAGTTTTGAGGAATGAGTCGGACTCCTTTCCTCTCTCCCTCTCTCCTTCCATCTGCTATGCAAAGAAAGAGTTTCCACACCTTATTGACTTTTGACTTTGTGTGTGTGTGTGTGTAGAGGGAGGAGGGAGAGAAGAGAGACGGGGGGAGAGAGAGGAGAGAGAGAGAGAGTACCAAAAGGAGGGGGAGGGGAGAGAGGATGAGGAGAGAGAGAGGGAGAGGAAGAGGGAGAGAGAGGGAAGGAGAAGTATTCACCTCTCCCTCCCTCTCTGACGTCACGGTAACCCAGCGGTAGAGTTGCCACCTCACGGCGCCAGAGACCCGGGTTCCATCCCGACCACGGGCGCTGTCTGTGCAGAGTTTGCACGTTCTCTCCCCGTGACCTGCGTGGGATTTCTCCGGGCGCTGCGGGTTGTGTGGGTTTGTAGGTTAATTGGCTTTTGGTAAAGATTGTAAACTTTGTGCGTGTGTATGTGTTGTGTGTGTGGATCGCTGGTCGGCAGGGACTCGGCGACCCACTGTTTCCGTGCGGTATCTCCAAACTAAACTGGTTGAAGAACATATTTCAAACATTTAGTTGTCCACAAAGTGTAAAAAATGTTTTCATTTTATTTGGAAAGGCCACTAAAGAAAACGGAGAAAGAGTTGAGTAGAGGAGCAAAGAGGTCCTTCTGCAGTTGTACAGGGCCCTGGTGAGACCACACCTGGAGTATTGTGTGCAGTTTTGGCCCGTTGGCCTTCATAACAAGAGGAGTTGAGTATAGGAGCAAAGAGGTCCTTCTGCATTTGTACAGGGCCCTGGTGAGACCACACCTAGAGTACTGTGTGCCAGCACACACGCACACCCTCCACGCGTGCACGCACGTACGCCTCCACTCTGAACTTAACTAACGATTGAATTTAATAGGTGGTAGACACAAATGCTGGAGAAACTCAGCGGGTGAGGCAGCATCTAGGGAGCGAAGGAAATAGGCAACGTTTTGGGCCGAGCCCCTTCTTCAGACGTTGGGGTCAAACTTGCAAATCTGCTCCGAAAGTGGAAACTGCAATTCCTTTAAAATTCATCCCTCTCTCTCCTCTCTCCTCTCTTCTTTCCTCTCCCTCTCCTCTTCTCTCTCTCTCCCTCTCTCTATCTTTCTCTCTCCTCTCTCTCTTCTCTTTCTCTCCCTCTCTCTCTCTTTCCTCTCTCTCCCTCTCCTCTCTCTCTCCCACCTTCCCTCTCCTTCCCTCCAACTCTATTCCATGGGGCGGGGGGTTCAGCTCGGAATCAAAAATACTAGAGGAGCTTCTATAATCTTTGGTCCTGCTTCGTCCATCATTCCACTCTCCCTCTCCTCCCTCTTCTCTCTCTCCTCTCCCTCCCCCCTCCTCCTCTCCCCCTCCTCCTGTCTCTCCCCTTCTCCCCCTCCCCTTCTCCCCCTCCCCCTTCTCCCCCTCCCCTTCTCCCCCTCCCCTCTCCCCCCTCTCCTCCCCCTCTCCCTCTCCCCCTTCTCCCTTCTCTCTCTCTCTCTCTCCTCTTCCCCCTCTCCCTCTCCCTCTCCTTTGTAAGAAGATTTTAATAAGCTCTTCTACATTTAAGGTACTCATCAAAAAGCATCTTCAATGTACATGTTTCTCCACACCTTTGCACTTAAGTTATACATCATCCAATCTGCAGGAATGTGGGTCTTTTTTTTCTTATCTAATCTCCTCTGTAATTTCAGATGTCAACCAGAATACTCGTCGACAAAGATCTCCTGCACCGAACTCCGGAGTACTTGTTAGCCACCTGTTGTCTTTTCTTTCACTCTTAACCAGTTTTCCTACAAGCAGATCAAGAACAGGCTAAATTGGAATGCAGTTCCAACGCTCTTTGACATTCCTAACCCGCCGAAACGTCTGTCTTCCCAATTTCTCTCGCTGCACCTCCCCCTTACTTAACCTAACTCCCTGCCCCCTTGTTTTTTGCCGCCAAAGTCCTCACATTCTCTCACTTCTCCACTCTCCCTCACTCCTGTCCGGGTCACCCTGCAACCTCCCAGACAAGGGGGCGGGTCCTCTCTTCCACTCCTTTGACTTCCGCAAACTTGCTCTCCCCCTCATCCAGAATCAGCGTATATGACGTGTGTGTTGCGACGCCGGTATGCCTTGCGGCACTCCACACACCACTGCCTGCCATTCTGATGGACGTCTACTCCTATTTCTTTGCTTCAGCGGTATGGTGTAATTACTCTAATCGTCAATGTGACTGAACTTAGCCAACCCACGAGCCTTAAGTGACTGAACTTACCACCCAATAATAAAGTCCATTCAGTCCCATCTTTAACTTCTCACAGAGTCTGTTTGGTTTTGGGCAGAATATCTGTAAGGCAGTTTCTCACAATACCCGGCCTGCCAGGTCTGAGCGACTGTACTGCCAGACCTCAGTGACTGAGATTGCCTGGTCTCAGTGACAGAGCTGCCAGCCCTAGAATACATTCGACCCTGTCCATACTAGCCCTCTGGAAACCAGTCCCTTCGGCACACAACACCCATACTAACGCAAAGATCACAAGCCCCCCCCCCCACTGGCCAGGGTGCAATATTGGAATTGTGGAGAGGTGGAATATTGCATAATGGGGTGCCAACGTGTGGGGAACGGGTTCCAGCGACAGTCTAGAATGTATACTAAGTTGGAAATGTCCTCTTGTCTTGAAATATGTTAAATTTGTGCCATCACTTTTATTGATTAGCCAAAGCCCTGCAACCCTTGTATATTCACTCTGCGCACAACTTGAGTGAAGTGTTTTCCTTGAAGATCAGAGTTATTTGAAATTGTGTGGGTTGGTGCAAAATACTGCTGACCCACAAATGTGTCGTTATGAGACATTCACATTTTAAAAATCCATGTCTCAAAAAAAAGGGATGAGGTCAGAGTGGGAGCGCTGTAATCTGCCTTCACCAACCTGCCGCTTGAGCGGCTCCTTGGGGCGACCTGCTGCTGCTTCTCGTGGCGCTGCTGGCGTGGTTACTTGTGCACCCTGGGTTGCTGCTGGCGTGGCGACTGGTGCTTCCTGGGGCGCTGTTGGAGTGGTTACTTGTGCACCCTTGGGTGCTGCTGGTGTAGTTACTTGTACACCCTGGGGTGTTGCTGTTGAGGCTGCTGTTTCTCCCTGGAGTGCTGTTGGTGTGGTTACTTGTGAACCCTGGAGTGCTGTTGGCGTGTTACTTGTGAACCCTGGAGTGCTGCTGGTGTGGTTACTTGTGCACCCTGGGGTGCTGCAGCCTCTGTACACTCTGCTAATTCTCCACCGTCCGACGTTGCTGCTCCTGTTGCCGTCCCCTGCTACTTGTCGCCGTGGCCGCTAGAGCCGGGCAGCAGCTGCCGGACCAGGCTGCCACTGTCCTTGAAACTGCGGGCGCTGCTGGTGGCCGCCGCTGCCCGCATGAACTCGCACTTCTGCCAGTACATGACCAGCGAGTCAGGCCTGAGCTGCCTCTTGGAGCTGGAGCGACGCACAATGTCCGGCGAGAGCCCCAGCTGCCCACTCTGCTGGGGGCTGCCAGTGGCCAGGTAAGTCTTCGTGTTGCTGCTGGTCCCGCTGCCGCTGCTGCTGCCTTCCTCGGCGGCAGAGCTGCCCAAACTATTGGGCTCCACTTTGCACCCCCTCGCCATCTGGCTCTTCAAGTACTTGGCCTTGTCGGCAGCCAGTCTCTCCACGGTGCTCTGCCGACCCCGCCTGTCCCCCTCCATTTGACTGCGGAAGTAGCCGGGGCCCTTGGGCATGAGCCTGAGTGGCAGAGAGATGCTCGCCTCAGGCGGCATGCTTGCAGTGGGCGCGATCTCGCTCGGCATCTTACTTTGATCCAGCCAACGGGGACAAACGCGTTTTCACATCCACGAAGAAGCAAAGACCAGGACTTCCATGAGCAATGACAGGCTGTCTGCACTCGCCTTCATCCACATTCACTATGACTTTGCCCATAACTTGGACAAAGTCGTGACTAGGTTACATTCTTGGAAAATTGAACTGGAAAACATGATTTATGGCTAAATGCCAATATAGGCAGGCATGCCACGAGTGTCTCTTGCCTGCATCACTACACCAGGACTTCCATGAGCAATGACAGGCTGTCTGCACTCGCCTTAATGCACATTCACTATGACTTTACCCACTTCGACAATCTAGGTTTGTACACTTATTCTCGGAAACTAGAACGATTTTCATGTTGAAGTTGATGTGATGTGAAGTTGTTAGGTCAGGAGGACCATTAAAGGTGCACTGCACACATTAACACATTCTAACAGTAACAGGCAATCAAATCAACACACAACATATTTTCAACAGAAAGCTTTTCTTTACTGCAAAAACTTACATGTATTTTATTTGCAGTTTTTGCATGCGCCCATATAACATTTTACATAACATTTTACAACAGTACAACTTGATTATGTAAACAAGGACAGCAATTCTTGATTTAAAAAAAAATGTATACAACAGTGTGCAAAACAGTATGCAAATCATCCCTTTCCACTCATTAATTTTGACTCAACCCAAATTATTTCTGAAATATTGGTCATACATTTGGTGCAAAAATGCTCCAAAATAAGTCTCAGAATGCACCAGGGAGCATCTAAAACCCCAGAGCTTTCAGGGCCCTTAAGCGGGCCCTGGGACCCAGACGCGAGGGGCTTCCCACTTCTGATGTGCGCTGCGTGCACATAATTTCACATCAAATTTTTGGAATCCTGTCATGCCACCCCCCTTTTGAAAAGCTTTGTACGGGCCTGACAGGGACTACAAAGAGAAAATGCACTCCAGTAATCCCTATGTGCACTTTATGTCTGTTAAGGTGTACAGATTTGTCAAATATTGAATTACTTTCCAACAGTGGAGTCTTAAGATTTATAGAGTTAAGTGTGAAACTGATGAAACATGAGTATTTTCGTACCAGGAGCAAACTATGCAAGTTTTGACTATAGACAACTATCATTTGGTAAATGTCAAAAATATTCTGTTGCTTTTTAAGCATTTTTCCCCAACAAGGTAGGGTGGTGCAGCGGTACAGTTGCTGCCTCACAGCGCGGGAGACCCGGGTGCTGTCTGTACAGAGTTTATATGTTCTCCCCGTGACCTGCGTGTGTTTCTCCGGGTGCTCTGGTTTCCTCCCACACTCCAAAGATGTTCAGGTTTGTAGGTTAATTGGCTTTGGTAAAAAGTCCCCAGTGTGTAGGATAGTGTGGGTGTACATGTGAATACTGGTTGGTGTGGACCAGTTAGCCTGTCATCGGTGGTGGGGAAGATGCTGGAGTCAATTATAAAAGATGAAATAGTGGCACATTTGGATTGCAGTAACAGGATTCCACACAGGAGATTAGTGCACAACATGAGGGCACTTAGTATTGGGGGCAGAGTGCTGACATGGATAGAAAATTGGTTGGCAGACTGGAAACAAAGAGTAGAGATTAACGGGTCCCTTTCAGAATGGCAGGCAGTGACTACTGGGGTACCGCAAGGCTCGGTGCTGGAACCGTAGCTATTTACAATATATATATCAATGATTTGGATGAAGGGATTCAAAGTAACATGAGCAAATTTGCAGATAACACAAAGCTGGGTGGCAGTGTGAACTGTGAGGAGCATGCTATGAGAATGCAGGGTGACTTGGACAGGTTGGGGGAGTGGGCAGATGCATGGCTGATGAAGTTTAATGTGGTAAAATATGAGGTTATCCACTTAGGCATCAAAAATAGGATGGCAGATCTAAATGGTATCAAGTTGGGAAAAGGGGAAGTACAACGGGATCTGGCGGTCCTTGCACATCAGTCTATGAAAGTAAGCATGCAGGTACAGCAGGCAGTGAAGGAAACGAATGGCATGTTGGCCTTTAGAACATGAGGAGTTGTGTATAGGAGCAAAGAGGTCCTTCTGCAATTGTACAGGGCCCTAGTGAGACCACATCTGGAGTATTGTTTGCCGTTTTGGTCCCCTAATTTGAGGAAGGACATTCTTGCTATTGAGAGAGTGCAGCGAAGGCGGTGGCAGGACTGTCTGTCATATGCTGAGAAAATGGAATGGCTGGGCTTGTACACTCTGGAAATTTGAATGATGAGGGGGATCTCATTGAAACATATATTGTTAAGGGTTTGGACACGCTAAAGGCATGAAACATGTTCCCAATGTGGGGGGGAGTCTTGAACCAGGGGCCACAGTTTAAGAATAAGGGGTAAGCCATTTAGAACAGAGACGAGGAAACACTTTTTCTCACAGAGAGTTATGAGTCTGTAGAATTCTCCGCCTCAAATGGCGGTGAAGGCCAGTTCTCTGCATACTTTCAAGAGAGAGCTGGATAGGGCTCCTGAAAATAGCGGAGTCAGGGGATATGGGGATAAGGCAGGAACGGGGTACTGATTGTGGATGATCAGCCATGATCAGATTGAATGGCGGTCCTGGTTCGATGGGCCAAATGGCATACTCCTGCACCTATTGTCTATTGACTCGGTGGGCCACACTGTATCTCAAAACGAAAACACTTGAGATTTAATATTGTTTGCCTTTTATTTATTGACAGATCTAAGTATGATTAAAACAACCCCTTGTCCTCTGTGTTGATCAAATGAAGGGGTGTGATTGCCTTAGACTCTCCCCCACCTGCCCTTCACTTCTGGAGTAATAGAATCAATCTCAAAACATTTGGAAACATCTTCCTTCAGTTTAGTTTCTACAAGTGGGGTTTAATTCAATGCTTCACTTTCTCCTGTGAAGCATTGTCTTGTCCATCACTCGGGTTTCATCAACATATTTCATTTCTTGTACTTTCAACAGTTTCATGTTGACAGCAAAGTTGGAGCTTGTGTGCATTGGCAATGTAGCTCTTTCATATAATGAAGACACCAGCCAGACCATGAAGGAACAATGCTGGAGTAACTCAGCGGGTCGAGCAGCATCTTTGGAGAATATGGGTGGGTGACGTTTTGGTTCAGGACCTTTCTAAAGGACCAGACATCAATGAGTGCTGGACTCATAATGACGTAGAAACATAGAAAATAGATGTAGTAGTTGGCCATTTGTCCCTTTGAGCCAGCACCGCCGTTCAATATGATCATGGCTGATCATCCAAAATCTATACCCCGTTCCTGCTCTCCCCCATATCCCTTGAGTCTGTTGGCCCTAAGAGCCACATCCAACTCCCTCTTGAAAACATCCAGTGAATTGGCCTCCACTGCCTTCTGTGGCAGAGAATTTCACAGATATTCTGCGTGAAAAGGTTTTCCTCATCTCAGTCCTAAATGGCCTAATCCTTATTCTTAAACTATGACCCCTGGTTCTGGACTTCCCCAACATCGGGAACATTGTTCCTGCATCTTGCCTGTTCAATCCTTTAAGAATTTTATATGTTTCTCTAAGATTCCCTCTCATCCTTCTCATTTCCAGCGAAGTCAAGCTCAGTCGACCCATTCTTTCATCATACGTAAGTCCCGCCATCCCTGGTATTAACCTGGTGAACTTGCTCTGCACTCCCACAATAGTAAGAATGTCCTTCCACAAATTAGGAAAGGTACAGAAGTGTGAAAACGCACTCCTCCAGATGCAGGGACAGTTTCTTCGCAGCTGTTATCAGGCAACTGAATCATCCTACCACAACCAGAGATGAGTGCTGAACTATTATCTACCTCATTGGTGACCCTTGAACTACCCTTGCTGGCTTTACCTTGCACTAAACGTTATTCCCTTGCCAAGTATCTGTACACTGTAAATGGCTCGATTGTAATCATGTATTGTCTTTCTGCTGACTGTTTTTAACACGTGACAAAAAGCTTTTCTCTGTACATGTGACAATAAACTCAACTGAACTGAGTTCCTTGTATCTAACATTTGAGTCCAGTTGGTTACAACCACTGTGACCTGTGGTCATATGGTGAAGTGGTTTATTCCCTTCTGGGCTCTGCCGTCCATTCGTAAGGTCGCAAGTTTGTAAACCATCATAATCAGAGGTGACCTCATAATGTGCCTGGCCGGCGACCTCACAGTGAACTGCATCCGTAACCATGAGAGACGGGCTCCATTCCATCTGTCAACTTGGCAAACTGGCTCCATTCCATCTGTCAGCGTGAAGTGGGTGCACCGTACCCATTCTGCCAGGCATTGAAACAGCTGGTAGCTACTAGAGGTCGAAACTCTAACCTTCACGGAGTGGATCAATAACCCAAGCAAGGAGTTTCGAGAATGCCGGTGAAAAAGGAGAGCGCCAAGCAGACTTACAAGAGGAGATCAAAGGTGGATCTGAATCTGTTAATAGACCAAGATAAAAGGTGGAGTGACTCAGCGGGTCTTATTCTTAAACTGTGACCACTGGTTCTGGACTCCCGCTACATTGGGAACATAGGGAAGCAGGGCTTCTGCCACCTCTGAGCTTTTCTTTATGGGAGAGAATCCTATCCATCCAGTGACTATCCTGTCTCCAGTCTCCAACATTCCCCCACCTCTCCCCTCCCCCCGCCCCTACCCAGCCTTCTACCCTCTCTGAACCTTTTTATATCCACTGTTGCTGCAACAACTGTCTTGGCTTCTCTACTCCAATGGCCCACTCAAACCAGAAGGGTCCCGACCTGAAACGACAAATGTTAGCGAGCATCTCTGGGGAACATGGATAGGTGACGTTTCACAGAGTGCTGGAATAACTGAGCGGATCAGGCAGCATCTCTGGAGAACATGGATAGATGACGTTTCACAGGACAATTAAGCTAGTTGAAGAACTAGGGTGGAGGAGGGATGAAGAGAGAGGGAAGACAAGGGTTACTTGAAGTTGGAGAAATCAATATTCATATCGCTGAGTTGTAAGCTGCCTGTCCCGCTGAGTTTCTCCAGCATTTTGTGCCCATCTTCATTGTAAACCAGCATCTGCTGTTCCTGCACATTTTGTCTTGCCCACATTGACCAAGATGCTCCATCTACACTAGTCCCTCCTGCCTGCATTTGCTCCATATCTCTCCATACCTATCCAATCCATGTACCTGTCAAGTGAAGTGTGTTCTATTGTCATATGTCACAAAATGAACAATTAAATACTGTCTTACGATATGATAGAAACTTTATCTATCTAAGGAGGGAAATTGACCTGCCAACAGTTATAAAACACAAGATAAAGGCGATCATGGTGGCACAGCGGTAGTGTTGCTGCCTTACAGCGAATGCACGCCGGAGACCCAGGTTCGATCCCGATTACGGGTGCTGTCTATACGGAGTTTGTACGTTCTCCCGTGACCTGCGTGGGGCTTTCTCCTAGATCGCCGGGTATCTCCCACACTCCAAAGACGTACAGGATTGTGGGTTAATTGACTTCGATAACATTGTAATTGTTCCTAGTGTGTGGAGCAGTGCTAGTGTACGGGATGATCGCTGGTTAGTGTTAACGTGCGGGTATCGCTGGTCGGCGCGGACCCGGTGGGCCGAAGGGCTTGTTTCTGCGCTGTATCTCTGAACTAAACTAAACATGAAATTAAAGTGACGAGTGGAAAGGATTGGGGATGTGCAAAGATTGGGGAGAGGGGAAAAGGGGAGTCAGCCTACCCTACGACAGAAGGGGCTGAAGTTGTACACTTTGATAGCCACGGGGAAGCAGGGTCACCTGTGGCGTTCTGTGCTGCATCTTGGTGGAACTCGTCTGTTGCTGAAGTTGCTCCTCAGTGTGTCATGGAGAGGGTTGCATGGCAGCACAACAGATATGTAAACATATTGCACTGTAAAACCCTTACTACACAGCAAAAAATGTTCAGTGTATATTAGAGAAACAGACAATTAGTCCAAATTGTCCTGTCCAAATATCTTCTAAATGCCATTGCACCAGCCTCCACTACCTCCTCTGGCAGCTTGTTCCATATACCCACCTCCTGGGTGAAGGCAGTGAATTAATTATGGTAGACAACATTTCTGGAGAAACTCAGTGGGTGATGCAAGCTGCCTCATCCGCTGAGTTTCTCCAGCATTTTTGTCAACCTTCAATTTTTCCAGCATCTGCAGTTCTTTCTTAAACAAGTTAATTATGTAGTGCTTTAGGAATGTTGGATTTAGCCGAGTCTTAAACGATGCCGCTGTGGAATAATCTATTCAGTTTTGGATTAATCATTCTTTTTTTGTTGATGGGGTGAGAAAACGTGAATCTTTGAGGCTGGACAAATATCCATGGGTCAGGCAAACCAGTTTAAATTGAACAAATTGCATTTTCACTTCAAATGAAATAAATTGGCTTGTTTAACCGTTGCTTAATCTTCCACATTAACTCGTTTACAGCATCTGCAGACTCTTAATTTAAAATTATTTTAAAATAGGGTTTGAGTTAGTCAAAGCTTCACTTGTAAACCCAACTTTTTGCATCTTTGAACCATGAATTGGAGACCCAAAAATCTCTGTCGAATTGGTTATCAAAATTACCATGTGCTCCCCAGAATGATGCCAGCTCTTGGGAACATTTTCATTATAATTCTTCACTTTTCCTTCCAATTTGATTTTTTTTTTAAAAAGGTTCAGCTTGTGAACTTTAAACAGTCCTTTTATTTTAAATATCCTTCGCAGACTCGGTGCACTGAAGGGCTCGTTTCCACTCTGCATCTCTAAAACTAAGACGAAACTCACGCGCACAGCTTGTTGTGGGAATTACAGAGACATGGCTGCAAGAGGCCACGGATGAGAACTGAATATTCAAGAACATACCTCCTATCGAAAAGACAGACAGGTGGGCAGAGGGTGTGCGGTAGCTCTGTTGGTGAGGAATGAAATTCAGTTCCTTGCAAGAGGTGACATTGAAACAGGAGATGTGGAGTCAGTATGGATAGAACTAAGGAATTGTAAGGGTAAAAATACCATAATGGGACATTTAAAGGCCCCCAAACATAAGCCTGAATATTGAGTGCAAGTTGATTCAGAAATTAAAAATGGCATGAGGTATAACATGCAGGTAGACTGGGAAAATCAGGTTTGTACTGGATCCCAAGAAAGGGAGTTTGCAGAGTGCCTCCGTGATGGGTTCTTCGAGCAGCTTGTATTGGAGCCTACCAGGGAGAAGGCAATTCTGGATTGAGTGTTATGTAATGAACTGGATTTGATAAAATAACTTGAGGTTAAGGAGCCATTAGGAGGTAGTGAGCATAATATGGTCAAGTATAATCTACAATTGGAGAGGGAGAAGGGTGGATCGGAGGTGTCAGTGTTACAGTTGAATAAACGCGACTATGGAGCCATGAGGGAGGGAGGAGCTGTCTAAAGTTGACTGGAAAGATACCCTAGCAGGGATGACAGTGGACCAACAATGGTAGGTGTTTCTGGGAATAATACAGAAGATGCAGGATCAGTTCATTCCAAATACGAAGAAAGATTCCAAGGGGAGTAAGGGGTGAATGTGGCTGACAAGGGAAGTCAGGGACAAGTTAAATGTGAAAGAGAAGAAGCACAACATAACAAAGATGAGCGTGAAGCAAGAGGATTGGGTAATGTTTAAGGAACAACAGAAGATAACTAAAAAGGCAATAAAGGACAAAAAATGGCGCTATGGAGTGAGTGGAACACGCGCCATTCAGCTCCGTTAAAACTGCATAAAAAACGGGAGTAAAAGGGGTAAATTGAAACTACTTACCAGAGGAGAACAGTTGTGAACGGCTCCGGTAGCGTTAAAAAGGTGCGTGACATCATCGGGCGCGCGACTTTACTAAGATGCATCGCTACCCCCCCCCCCACCAAGGGAAAAATCCTGTGAAAAGGGAAGTAGGCCTCACTGGAGCCTCGGGCTCGAGTTTGAGTGCCTCCCAGGAAGATGGACGACCTCAAAAAAATCATTATGGGTGAGTTGAAACAAATGCTTAAGGATATGAAAAAAGAATATAAAGAGGAAATAAAGACTTTAAGAGCCGACATTTTGGTGTATCATGAGAATTTGAAAAAAGAGTCCAAAATGGAAGTTATAGCAACTGTAAAGACTATGATGGACGAATGGAAAGATAAAGCGGATACTGATTTGCAACAGATGGATGATGTAAACTGTAAAACTGGTGAGATGGAGGTGCTGCTGGAAACCAAGTTGGAACCTATTATAACTTCACTTAACCAACAAAATGACGTAATAAAAGAACTGACTGAATCAGCCGAAAAGCGCCTTGCCGAGAACAAGCGTTTATCAGAATTATTACATAAAGTAACTGAGAAATGCATTGACTTGGAGGGACGTCAAAGGCGTAAGAATCTGCGTATTGTTGGGTTGAGTGAAGGCCGAGAGGGAAATCAAGACCCTCGAAAATTTGCTGCAAAACTTTTAAAAGATATTCTGAACTGGGACCAAGAACCTCTGCTGGGCTGAACACACAGGGCATTGAGACGTACCCCTAGGAGGGATGCTCCCCCAAGACAGATGATTGTGAAGGTGGCTTACGATCATGTTTTTGAAGATATGATGAAGATAATAATACGTAAGAAAAATCTCAAATACGAGGGAGACAACATCAGTATTTTTAGAGATTACCCTGCGGAAGTGGCCAAGAGAAGATCTTTATTTACAGAAACAAGAGGTATCCTGAGGAACATAAAGAATCTGAGATATGGCCTGATGTACCCGGCAACCTTATGATAATAATGAGCACCGCTTCACCAAACATACAGAAGCTCTTGAATTCGCTCGAGATATTCAGAAGAAACTGGAAGAGGAAGAAGTAGAGGCAGAAACAGATGAAGATGAAGGACACTGAATACTACTGATCACTTACTTGATGAGACTGATTAATGATCACTTATCTGATGATACTGTCCACCCACAGAAAAGGAGAAGGATTTACATTGAAGGAGGATTCGCAGGGAAGGAGGAGGAACAATGGACATGGACTCTATCTTGGGGTCAAGGAGGGATGGATGGATTATTAATAAATATAGTTTTGTATTAACTACGCCTCAAAAATGTATGTTAGCTCTCCTAATATAGTGCTACGACACTAATTATAATTGATATTAGTAGTATTATTAATCACTAAGTATATAAATTTAATACCCCACCCCGACATATATAACCCTTAAGGCAAAAACGGAGCTGGAATTATTAACATTTTTTTTTTTCACGGAAGTCCGTAGATTAGTAGCCACGCTAGTGTGGCTTACACTAACACTAACTGCACTAACTATAGTTGTAGTCACTTTTTTTTCCCTTTACACTTTATTAACACCACCTACTTTACTTACATTTTTTATTATTATTTTTATATTATGTATTTAATTTCATATTATATACTATATGGATTTAAGTATGATTGGTATTATATAGTTAGTTCAAGGAGACGTGTGTATAAGACAATGTCACAGATATTAAATTTCATCGTTCTGATGTCTGGGTATAGGATTGGGTTGGATGAGCTGAGACATCTACTCCATTATAAACCACCTTAATAATAAAATGTATGATATAAACACTCGGATTGGGGGTGATGGAATCACCTTCTGTAGTTGGAATGTTCAGGGAATTAACGAACCAATTAAAAGAGGTAAGGTTTTAGCTCAACGGGCATCCTTGTCTACAACCCCTAAAGAGTTTAAATTTTGCTGATAGCATTTGATTTGTTAATATTCTTGCAGTTGGATTCGAGTATATGATTTTTACCCATTTGGAGAATCTATCCCCCAGTTGAAATTTCTGCATTATTTTAAATAAATATGGCCATTCAACCTGGTCAAATGCTTTTTCAGCATCTAAGGATATGACAGCTAGTTCAATATCATTCACTCTTTTTGAGTACATGACATTGAATAGACGTCTCAGATTATCGGATGAATAGCGTTTTGGAATAAAACCTGTTTGGTCATGATGTATTAATTTATTAATCGCTAAACTTAGCCTCCGAGATAAAATTTTAGTTAGTATTTTTTTATCAGTATTTAAAAGAGCTATTGCTCTGTATGATCCAGGGTCTTCCAAATCTTTATCAACTTTATGGATAAGTGTAATTGTAGACTCATTTAATGATTCTGGTAACTTTCCTTGTTCATAAGCATATTTATATATTGTATGTAAGCGTGGAGAGATCAGATCATGAAACTTCCTGTAAAATTCAACGCTTAAGCCATCAGGGCCTGCGGCTTTTCCGTTATTTAATGATCCAATTGATTCTTCAATATCTTTTACTGATATATCAGCGTTTAACAAGTCTCTACCTTCCTGATCTAAACTATTAATATGACATTAGATTGAAATCTGATATTAGTTTTGTCCAAGAGACACACCTTAAAAAAGACGCGCAGCATAGATTAACAGCAAAATGGATTTCCAAAGTATATCACTCTTCATTTACACATAAGTCTAGAGGGGTAGCAATAATTATTCGTAAAGGTATACCTTTTAAACAAAGCTCAATAATAGAAGATGTTGAGGGTAGATATATAATAATTAAAGGTGAATTATATTCTAAAAAAGTAATCCTTATGAATATATATGGTCCTAATTTTGATAATCCATTATTCTTTAAGAAAATATTTAACAATATCCCTATATCCACTCAACATAATCTAATAATTGGAGGTGATTTTAATTGTACCTTAGATAATCATTTAGATAGATCATCAACGAAAAGGAAAACCACTTCTAAGTCAAGTACATTCATAAATTATTTTATTAATAGAGAAAACGTTAAGGATATCTGGAGAACAGATAACCCATCTGGTCGAGAATATTCATTCTTTTCACCTGTATTTGGAACCTACTCGAGGATAGACTATTTTTTAATAGATTCAAAACTAATCACATTTACATATGACTCAAAATATCATAATATTATTATCTCGGATCACGCTCCATTAACATTTAAGATAAAATTAAAAGATATAATTATTAAAACCTCTAACTGGAGACTCAACCCCCAAATATTAAAGGATAGGGCTTGTTATGATTACTTGGTAAAACAGATTCAATTATTTTTTGAAACTAATGACAAACCTGGAATTTCACCATCATTGCTCTGGGATACATTTAAAGCATTTATGCGTGGTGCGATAATATCAGCACACGCATACTTTAATAAGGAAAATCGAAAGACTCAACAAAAGTTGGAAAATGAAATAAAACAATTAGATATTGAAAATGCAATATCCCCTTCTAAGGGACTAAGTAATAAAATTGCAGCATTAAAATACAAGCTAAATAAAATATACTCAAATCAGATTATTAAACTTTTTCAACAGACTAAACAAGTACACTTTGAATTTGGGGATAAACCACAAAAATTACTGGCACGTCAGCTTAGAAAATTAGATGAGGAGAAAATGATACATAAAATTAGATCGGATCAAGGAGAAATATTGACTTTACCAAAAGATATCAATGATACATTTTTACAATATTATCAAAATCTTTACTTATCTAAACTAGCAGGACAATCAGATGGAATGGAAACATTCCTACAAGAATGTCATATTAATAGTTTAGATCAGGAAGGTAGAGACTTGTTAAACGCTGATATATCAGTAAAAGATATTGAAGAATCAATTGGATCATTAAATAACGGAAAAGCCGCAGGCCCTGATGGCTTAAGCGTTGAATTTTACAAGAAGTTTCATGATCTGATCTCTCCATGCTTACATACAATATATAAATATGCTTATGAACAAGGAAAGTTACCAGAATCATTAAATGAGTCTACAATTACACTTATCCATAAAGTTGATAAAGATTTGGAAGACCCTGGATCATACAGAGCAATAGCTCTTTTAAATACTGATAAAAAAATACTAACTAAAATTTTATCTCGGAGGCTAAGTTTAGCGATTAATAAATTAATACATCATGACCAAACAGGTTTTATTCCAAAACGCTATTCATCCGATAATCTGAGACGTCTATTCAATGTCATGTACTCAAAAAGAGTGAATGATATTGAACTAGCTGTCATATCCTTAGATGCTGAAAAAGCATTTGACCAGGTTGAATGGCCATATTTATTTAAAATAATGCAGAAATTTCAACTGGGGGATAGATTCTCCAAATGGGTAAAAATCATATACTCGAATCCAACTGCAAGAATATTAACAAATCAAATGCTATCAGCAAAATTTAAACTCTTTAGGGGTTGTAGACAAGGATGCCCGTTATCACCATTACTATTTGCTCAGGTAATAGAACCATTAGCCGAAATGATTAGATCAGAACCAGAAATATATGGATATAATACCAAAACTACAACGAATAAAATATCTCTATACGCAGATGACATCTTAATTTATATTACAAAACCGGAGATTAGTATTCCCAATCTATTTAATGTTATAACTAAGTTTAATACATTTTCTGGGTATAGAATTAATTGGAATAAAAGTGAAATTATGCCTATAACTGGAATAAAATTAAATATATTAGAACAATTCCCACTTAAAATAGTCACGGACAAACTCAAATATCTAGGAATTAATGTATCTAAATCGTATAACTAAATCGTAATAATTACCCTCAATTATTAAATAAACTAAAAAAATATTTTATATTGGAAAACACTACCTATATCAATGATCGGTAGAATAAATGCAATAAAAGTGATTTTTTTACCACAATTGTTATATTTATTTCAAGCAATCCCTTTATATCTCCCTAAAATGTTTTTTAAAAATATAGATACTTTGGTTAATAGTTTTATTTGGGACTATAAAAACCATCGAATAAGTAAAAAACATCTAAGTAAATCTAAAATAAATGGTGGACTAGCACTACCAAATTTCTTATATTATTTCTGGGCAGTTCAGATTAAGAATATGAATTTTTGGTTGGTAAATTTAGATCATGAACCAAGCTGGCTAAAGATGGAAAAGGAAGACTGTTTGCCTTTTGATGTAGGTTCGATTCTTTTTACACGAAGGGAAGTACAAAAAAAATGTATGGTGACAACCCTATAATTCATAGCAATAGACGTATTTGGAAACAAATAGTTAAGACCCTACATATGGATAATTTGTCACTTTGTTTGCCAATTATGAATAATCCCTTGTTTAGGCCCTCTGTATTGGACAAGGGGTTTAAACACTGGAACGATTTAGGAATTAAAAGGATAGAACACCTTTACAAGGAAGGAAAATTTATTTCATTTCAAGAGTTACAGGATATCTATGGATTGCAGTCAAATAACATATTTAGGTATTTACAAATTAGAAACTTTATTAAGTCAAATACGCAAGACTATAAAAATAGAAAACCAGGATTATTAGATGAATTGTTTAATAAACAACCAAATACAGAAAAATTAATAGCGTATATATATAATACTATTTTGGATAAGGAAATCCCAACTTTGCAAATATATCGTCAAACATGGGAAAATGAAATAGGTTTATCTATAACAAAGGAAACTTGGGAAGAAAGCCTACAATGTATACATCGTTGCTCATTAAATGCTAGACATATATTGATACAATTTAAGGTATTACACAGATTACATTATTCAAAAACGAAATTAAATAGAAATTATTCTAACATTTCTCCTATTTGTCATAAATGTCAGAACTTGGAAGCTAATTTAACGCATAGTTTTATAACATGTATAAAACTTAATTATTATTGGACAGAAATCTTTAGCGTTATCTCTGAAGTTCTTAAAATTAAACTAGACCCAGATCCAAAATTAATAATATTAGGTGTTCCGGATTCAAATCTAATATTAACAGTAAACCAAAGAAATTTCTTGGATTACTGTTTGATAATAGGGAAAAAATTAATATTGAAATTTTGGAAGGGAACATTATCCCCCACAATTAAAATGTGGACAGTGGAAATGTTGGAGACATTGCATTTGGAAAGAATCAGATTTGTCCTAATGAACAAATACGAACTCTTTGAACAGATATGGTCTCCATATACAGAATATTTGAAGGGGTAGCTGTTCTTGGCATCACAACTCAATGGGTACCCGGCAGGATTAGATGAAAATAACTCTCTGTTTTTCGTTTTGATTTGTATACATGTCTCCATTGATATCGCTATTTGAAATTGTGTTATCCACTATTAAGATGTATACTATAATCTCTTTTTTTTTATATAATACTTTATTTTAATTAAATACATATAACAAGAATATATACATATATATATTTTTTCTCCCTCTCTTTTCTCTTTTTTATAATCAAAATTATTATTTAATCACTATTCTTATTGATTAAAATCTATTCTTTTCTTTTTCTACTTTATAAAAAAATAGAAGTTTATAAGAACTATTCGTAACATTCGTATACTTATTGAAATAAGTTGGTTGTGTATTTGAAAAGTTGTTATACCGTTGTTATGATGGATTTCTTTTAATAAAAATATTATTACAAAAAAAAAGATGAGGTACGAAAGGAAGCCAGCCAAGAATATAAAAGAGAATAGTAAAAGTTTCTTTAGGTATGTAAAGAGGAAAACAATAGTTCAAACCTAAGTTGGACCCTTGAAGACAGAAAAAGGTGAATTTATTATGGGGAACAAGAAAACGGCAGATGAGTTGAACAGGTACTTTGGATCCGTCTTCACTAAGGAGGACACTTAACAATCTTCCTGATGTACTAGTTGCCAGAGGATCTACAGTGACGGAGGAACGGAAGGAAATCCACATTAGGCAGGAAATGGTGTTGGATAGACTGATGGGACTGAAGACTGATAAATCCCCAGGGCCTGATGATCTGCATCCCAGGGTACTTAAGTGGCTCTAGAAATCATGGACGCATTGGTGATCATTTTCCAATGTTCTATAGATTCAGGATCAGTTCCTGTGGATTGGAGGGTAGGTAATGTTATCCCACTATTTAAGAAAGGCGGGAGAGAAAAAACGGAATTATAGACCAGTTAGCCGGACATCGGTGGTGGGGAAGATGCTGGAGTCAATCATAAAAGATGAAATAGCGGCATAAGGATAGCAGGAACAGGATCGGTCCGAGTCAGCATGGATTTACGAAGGGGAAATCATGCTTGACTAATCTTCTGGAATTTTTTGAGGATCTAACGAGAAAAATGGACAAGGGAGGGGGGCCAGTGGATGTGGTGTACTTGGACATTCCGAAAGCATTTGATAAGGACATAGGAGATTAGTGGGCAAAATTAGGGCACATGGTATTGGGGGTAGAGTGCTGACATCGATAGAGAAGTGGTTGGCAGACAGGAACCAAAGAGTAGGGATTAATGGATCCCTTTCAGAATGGCAGGCAGTGACTAGTGGGGTACCGCAAGTCTCGGTGCTGGGACCCGCAGATATTTACAATATACATCAATGATTTAGATGAAGGGATTCAAAGTAACATTAGCAAATTTACAGATGACACAAAGCTGGGTGGCAGTGTGAACTGCGAGGGGGATGCTATGAGAATGCAGGGTGATTTCGACAGGTTGGGCAGATGCATGGCAGATGAAATTTAATGTGGATAATGTGAGGTTATCCACTTTGGTAGCAAAAACGGAAAGGCTGATTATTATCTAAATGGTGTCAAGTTGGGAAAATGGGAAGTGCAACGGGATCTGGGGTTCCTTGCTCATCAGTAAATGAAAATACGCATGCACATACAGCAGGTAGTGAAGAAAGTGAATAGCATGTTGGCCTTCATAACAAGAGGAGTTGAGTATAGGAGCAAAGAGGTCCTTCTGCAGTTCTACAGGGCCTTAGTCAGACCACATCTGGAGTAGTGTGTACAGTTTTGGTCCACTAATTTGAGGAAGGACATTCTTGCTATTGAGGTAGTGCAGCGTAGTTTTACAAGGTTAATTCCCGGGATGGCGGGGCTGTCATATGCTGAGAGAATGGAGCGGCTGTGCTTGTATACTCTGGAGTTAAGAAGGATGAGAGGAGATCTTATTGAAACATATAAGATCATATCGGGTTCGGACATGCTAGAGGCAGGAAACATGTTCCCAATGTTGGGGGAGTCCAGAACCAGGGGCCACAGTTTGAGAATAAGGAGTAAGCCATGTAGAACGGAGATGAGGAATCACTTCTTCACACAGAGAGTTATGAATTCTGTCGAATTATCTGTCTCAGAGCGCTGGATGCTCTGGATACTTTCAAGAGAGAGCTAGATAGCGGAGCCAGGGGATATGAGGAGAAGGCAGGAAGTAGGTACTGATTGAGGATGATCAGCCATGATCACATTGAATGGCGGTGCTGGCTCGAAGGGCCAAATGACCTACTCCTGCACCTATTGTCTATTGTCTATTGGCTCATCCGCGGATTGCGACTGGGTTCTCTTCCTGTAACCGGAACGGCGTGCAAATGGGAAATGCCACGGTAAGGACCGATTTCCCACTTGGTAGAAAATGCCCCCAGTCCCATAGCAACTGCCAAATCCATCCGCTGGACTGCCAAACACTCTATTGGATGGATGGGCCGTACATAAAGAGGGTGACCATGCAGTGGGGAGGATCTGCATCTAAATGTAGAGCACCCAAAATGTATAGCAAAAAACAGCAGATGCCGACATACACTAATGATAGACTCAAAATGCTGGAGTAACTTAGCGGGGCAGGCGGCATCTCTGGATAGAGGGAATGGGTGACGTTTTGAGCCTACGTTCAGTGTAAACCAACATCTGCAGTCCTTATATCACCCTCTCTATCTCTCGTTTGCCTCACCCCTGACTCTCGGTCTGAAGAAAGGCCTTGACCCGTAACGTCACCTACTCCAGCATTTTGTGACTATCTTAAATGTAGAGCAAGATGGGGACAAATGGCCTGGAAGAGAGACCCGAATAAGATGCAATGTCAAATTCCCATCTATAGGGGATCAGTTCTTCTCATTAGGGTGGTGTTTAGTTTGTGCCCAGTTTGTATTGGAGAACTTTATGTGTAGGCTTATTATTGTCACGTGTACTGAGATAAAGTGAAAAGCTTTGTTTTCAAAGGTTTCAAAGGACTTTTATTGTCACCTGTAACAATTAAGGTACAGTGATATTCGAATTATTAATCCACCGTGCAAAAAAGTAACAACACACAACTACATAAAAGTTAACATAAACATCCACCACAGCGGATTCCTCACTGTGATGGAAGGCTATAAAGTCTAACCTTCTTCCCTCATTTTTCTCCTGCAGTCAGGGCAGTTGAACCATGTGTCGGGGCAATCGGAGCTCCCGCAGCCGACGGTCGAAGCCGCCCCGGTGGGGCGATCCAAGCTCCCGCGTCGGGATAATCCAAGCTCCTGTGTCGGGGTGATCCAAGCTCCCGCAGCCTGCATGGTGAAGCGTCTCAGGCTGTGAGTAGAATAAAATAACATTGCATCTGGTTAACCCAGAGAACACGGTCGGTCATTGATGAGTAGGAAGGAGCAGAACTGCAGATGCTGGTTTGAACCGAAGATAGACACAAAAGCTGTAATATCTCAGTGGGTCAGGCAGCATTTGTGGAGAAAAGGAATGGGTGATGTTTAGGGTCGAGACCCTTCTTCAGACTGAGAGTCAGGGGTGAGGGAAGTGAGAGATATGGAAGACATTTGAAAGCAGACGATGATCAAGAAATAGAGCCGAGGGATCTAGGAGTGCAAGCACGAGTTGGGCCGAAGGGCCTCTTTCCAACGCTGTATCACTCTATGAATCTATGGCAAAGTGCTGGAGTAACTCAGCAGGTCAGGCAGCATCTGTGGAGAAGATAGACACAAAGTGCTGGAGTAACTCAGCGGACAGACAGCATCTCTGGAGAGAAGGTATGGGTGACATTTCGGGTCGGGACCCTTCTGCAGACTAGAAAGGTTCATTGTTGGCAGGGGAGAAGATGACAACAAGACATACAATCAGTAAAATTAATCAGGACAATGTAATCAAACCCAAACCGTCACCTGCCCCTTTCGCCAGGGATGCTGTCAGTCCCACGCAGTTCCTCCAGCCTTTTGTGTCTATCTTCGGTTTTTCATTGATCTTTGACATGGCCCTCCATGGTGTGTAGAGCCTTTTGGTATACAGGCCTTGTTTTCTCAGGACCGTATGATGGTGGGGAGGTCAGTACTCATGATGGACCGGGCAGTGTCCACCACCTTTTATAATCTCCTTCTTACCTGGGCTTTCGAGTTGCCGAACCTGGCTGTGATGAAGCCAGTCAAAGATGCCGCCAAGGTCCACCACCGATTTTCCGGCATCCTTGGATCCAAAGCTTTTCTGGATTATCCTTTTTAACCAGACAAAAAGAGACATGGTCTCGAGGGGGAGTTCAATGGTACTGGAACGGTCCACATCAGCCACCGGTGGGCTGAGATATCGGCCCACAAAGTTGACCGTGGAAGTTGGCAATTGGAACAGATCTGCCGGCTCTGGCCACAGGGGGCAAATTCATCCCGCCGATCGGCACAGAAGTCCCGATGAGGTTAGGATCAGCCGCCTCACCCGGCCTGGGTACCATATTTTTGGGGGTAATTCCAGGAACATTTCAAGAGCACTCTCGTAATTTTGTCCGTACCACCAGTTGCCGCAGAATCGGTGGTGGACCTGTACATTGTGTGTGTTTGCGTACGTGCATTGCTTGATGTTCGTGTTTGAGGTACTTTTCCTGGGGTTGGGATGAATAGCCACTCACGGATTCAGTTGACACTGCATAACTATCTCTTCTGCCCAGAGTCACACAACATGCAAGCAGGTCATTCGGCCCAACTTACTCAAACCAACCAACATGTCCCATCTACACTAGTCCCACCTGCCTGTGTTTGGCCCATAACCTTCCTAAACCGTTCCTATCCATGTACCCGTCCATTATGCTTCACATATGAACCCTGTTAGAGGAAAGATGTTGTCAATCTGGAGGAGAGGGTGCAGAGAAGATTTGCGAGATGTTGCCAGGACTCGAGGGCCTGAGTAGTCACCTGGACTACTCTTCCTCCCACCCTGCTTCCTGTAAGGACTCCATCCCCTATTCCCAATTCCTCCGTCTACGCCGCATCTGCTCCCAGGATGAGGTGTTCCACACCAGGTCATCACAAATGGCCTCATTCTTCAGAGAACGGGGATTCCCCTCCCCCACTATTGATGAGGCTCGCACCAGGGTCTCCTCCATACCCCGCAACACTGCCCTCGCTCCCCATTCCCCCACTCGCAAACAGGGCAGAGTCCCCCTGGTCCTCACCTTTCACCCCACCAGCCGGCAAATACAACATATAGTCCTCCGCCAGTTTCGCCACCTCCAACGTGACCCTCTCCACCCGCCACATCTTCCCATCTCCCCCCCTGTCTGCCTTCCGCAAAGACCGCTCCCTCCGCAACTCCCTTGTCAATTCTTCCCTCCCCTCCCACTCTACCCCTTCCCCGGGCACTTTCCCTTGCAACCGCAAGAAATGCAACACTTGTCCCTTCACCTCCCCCCTCCACTCCTTTCAGGGACCCAAGCAGTCCTTCCAGGTCCGACAGAGGTTCACCTGCACCTCCTCCAACCTCATCTACTGCATCCGCTGCTCCAGATGCCAATTGATCTATATCGGTGAGACCAAGCGGAGGCTTGGCGATCGCTTCGCCGAACACCTCCGCTCGGTCCGCAATAACCAACCCGACCTCCCGGTGGCTCAGCACTTCAACTCCCCCTCCCATTCCACATCCGACCTCTCGGTCCTGGGCCTCCTCCACGGCCAGAGTGAGCAACACCGCAAGCTGGAGGAACAGCACCTCATATTCCGCTTGGGAGTCTGCATCCTTTGGGCTTGAATATTGAATTTTCTCAATTCTGTTAACCCTTGCTGTCTCCTCCCCTTCCCACCTCTCCCTCAGCCCTCGGGCCCTGGCATTCCCTCAATCTCTATCTCCCTCCCCCACCCCAGTCGCACCAGCTTCTCATTTTCACACCACAAACAGCTTACAATGGCTTGTTCCCTTCATCACCGATACTGTTTTGCATATCTTTCACTCATTGTTCCTTATCTCTCCACATCACCATCTATATCTCTCGTTTCCCTGATCACTGACCAGTCTGAAGAAGGGTCTCGACCCGAAAACGTCGCCTATCTCCTTCGCTCCTTAGATGCTGCTGCACCCGCTGAGTTTCTCCAGCCTTTTGTGTACCCTCGATTCTCCAGCATCTGCAGTTCCTTCTTTAAAAAAAAAATACTCTCTGTATTGCGAGATGTTGCCTGGACTCGAGGGCCTGAGCAATACTCTCTGTATCCTGGACATCACAATACACCGGGGACCGGCGGGTGACTGACGTCTGTCGTCTCCAATCAGGCAGCGGAGGGGCGGTGATGGACGTCCCCGTCATCCAATCAGGGGCGAACCAGGCGGGACTGACGTGATTCTGATCCAATCACGGAGCGCGGGGCCTGCGCTAATTGATTGACGTCCGTTGTCTCCAATCAGGGGGAGGCCGGAAGTGTATGGGGCGGGGCTTAATCGCATTTAGGAGGCGGCCGGAAGTGAAGGGAGGGGAGGAACAACAATGGCGGCGAAGACCTTGGAGCCGCTGACGGAGCCGCTCAGTTCACAGGCGGCCGCCTCCACCCGGTGAGTGTGGAGCGAGAGGGCGAGCCCAGCCCTCAGAGGAGCCGCCGCCGCCGCCGCCGCTGCTCCTCCTCCTTCTTCTCTTTCGTCACAACCGCAACCGCCGTCGTCACCGCCATCATGGTTACTAGGGCCCTGCGTCGTGACGTCATCGCGTCGTCCTCCGCCCATTGGTTGCCAGTTACGTCACCGCCCGCTCCGTTTGGTGACGTAACTGGCAACCAATCGCCGGTGACGTCACGCGAGGGGGGTCGGCCTCCCATTGGCTCCTCCTGCTCGCAATGCCCCCTGGGAGTTTTAGTCTTTCACTGTTGTTGTGTTTTGTGGCCCGCGATCTCCCAGAGGGGAGAATGAAATTCCTCAAGAATGTCCTTCCCGGGATTTGGAGACTCAGATTTCGACTGCCGTGTAATCTCCCTATAATGGCAAACATGCTATTCACTTTCTTCACTGCCTGCTGTACCTGCATGCTTACTTTCAGTCACTGATGAACAAGGACCCGCACCAGTCTGAAGAAGGGTCTCGACCCGAAACGTCGCCTATCTCCTTCGCTCCTTAGATGCTGCTGCACCCGCTGAGTTTCTCCAGCTTTTTGTGTGATCCCGTTGTACTTCCCCTTTTGCCAACTTGACACCATTTAGATAATAATCTGCCTTCCTGTTTTTGACACCCAAAGTGGATAATCTCCTATTTATCCACATTAAACTGCATATGCCATGCATCTGCCCACTCACTCAACCTGCCCTAGTCACCCTGCATTCTCATAGCATTCACAGTTCACACTCCACCCAGCTTTGTGTCATCTGCAAATTTGCTAATGTTACTTTGAATCCCTTCAGCTAAATCATTGATGTATATTGTAAACAGCTGTGGTCCCAACACCAAGACTTGTGGTATACCACTAGTCACTGCCTGCCATTCTGAAAGGGACCCGTTAATCTCTGGTCTACGTTTCATATCTGCCACTCAATTTTCTATCCATGTCAATGTACATTGTAAATAGCTAGCATTAGGTCCATCAGGAAGGGTGAGCTACATCAGGAAATGGTTGCAGTAGGTACCTCAGGAGCAAGGATGAATCCTCATTTCTCTCTCTCTCTTTCTCTCTCCCTGTCCCTCTCCCTGTCCCTCTCTCTGCCTCTCTCTCTGCCTCTCTCTCTGCCTCTCTCTCTGCCTCTCTCTATTTCTCGCTCTGTCTCATTGTCTGTCTTTATCTGTCCCTCTCTCTGTCTCTCTCCATCTCTCTGTCTGTCTTTATCTCTCCCTCTCTCTGCCTCTCTGTCTGTCTTTATCTCTGCCTCTCTCTCTGCCTCTCTCTCTCTGTCTCTCTGCCTCTCTCTCTCTGCCTCTCACTCTCTGCCTCCCTCTCTCTCTCTGTCTCTCTCTCTCTCTCTCTCTGTGTCTCTCTCTCTCTCTCTCTGTCTCTCTCTCTTCAGGTGGTTACATCATTACTTTTTCTTTTAAAATCTATTTATTCATTTTTTTTCAAAAGCAAAAACATTAATGGCAGGTATAACATAAATATGAGTCCAGTGTCAAAATACGCATTGAATATATACCTCTCGGTCTCTATGTAAATATAATTAAGTGTTTAAAAGAGAACTTATATGTATAAAAACAAAAAGATAAAAAGAAAAAAAAACAAAAAAAAACAAAACTCCCTAAACTAAATAAGAAAAAGAAGAAGAAAAAAAGAAAAACAGAATCTGGGCTGCAAAGAGTTTCAACAATTTAAGTCCTTGTTTGTCGTCCAGTCCGTTCCACTGTATACCAGTAAAAAACATATTATAACAGTTGGAGAGGGGACATTTTATGTCGTATGAAAATGTTGAATAAATCTTCCCCAAGTCCTAACAAATTTAACCAAGGGTTCAACAATGTCACGCCTATTTTTTTCTAAATTTAAACATGATATAGTTTCAGAGTACCAATGGAGTGTGGTCGGAGGATTGGAATCTTTCCATTTAAATAAAATAGATCTTCTGGCAATTAATGTGGTAAAAGCAATCAGCCGATGGGCGGAACGGGACAGATGGATAGAATTTAACATTGGTAGCCCAGAAATTGCAGTAATAGGGTGAGGTTGTAAATCAATACCTAAAACTACAGAGATGGTATCCAAAATTTCTTTCCAATATTTTTCCAAAAGTGGGCAGGACCAAAACATATGAGTCAATAAGGCCACTTCAGAATTCCATCTGTCCCAGGTAGGATTTATTTGACGTTAAAAACTAGCTAACTTATCTTTTGACATAAACCACCTTGAATTGTATCAAAGCGTGTCTTGCACACATTGAACAAGTATTAACTAATTGAAGAATCCTCTCCCATTTCCCTATAGATAAAGAAATTTGAAGTTCTCTTTCTCAGTCATTCTTAATTTTATCAAATGTATCTTTTATAAATTTCAAAATCAACTCATAAATAGTATTTATTAAACCCTTCTGATAAGGGTTAAAATATTTGTTTAAATTCCAAGGTGTCGATTTGATGTGGTAACAGAAAAAAGTGTAGAGTAGCCCTCAAAAAATGTCTAATTTGTAAATATCGAAAAAAATGTGAGTTAGGTAAATTATATTAATTGGAGATTTGTTCCAAAGACATAAAACAACCATCCAAAAACAAATCACGAAACGCTACTAATCCCTTCTTTTTCCATAGCAGAAAGGCTTGATCAGTGCTAGGTTGGAAGAAAAAAATTAGATATGATAGGACTCAATAAAATAAAATCATTCAATCCAAAAAAGTTACGAAATTGATACCATATTCGAAGTGTATGTCTTAATATTGGGTTAGTCGTATATTTATTCAATCTCGTAATTGTAAAAGGTAACGAGGCCGCTAGAAAGAAGCCAATGATAGCCCTTGCATAGAATCATGTTCAAGATTTATCCATCCTGGACATTGGGTATCTTCTAAATCTTTTGTCCAAAAAGGGTTTGATTTCTGTAAGTATGTTTTACTTAGTCTGGAATTTGTATTCTACCATATATATATATATATATATATATATGGTCATTTTGGAGTCAATAATATCAAAAAATGATTTAGAAATAAAAATTGGTATCGTCTAAAATAAATATTAAAATGTAGGTAAGATAAACATTTTAATAGCACTGATTCGGCCTATTAGAGATAAGGACATTGGTGACCATTTAGTGAACTGTTGTTTGATGTGGTCAATTTAAGGCGTAACATTGGATTTAAATAAATCCTTGTGTTTCTTGGTAATCTTAATGGCTAAATAAGTAAAACATGCAGTACTCAATCTAAATGGAAACTGTCCATAATTCACAACTAGATTGTTTAATGGAAACAGCTCACTCTTACTAAGATTTAGTTTATAACCAGTAAAACGACTAAATTGATTAAGTAAAGTTAAAAATGAATAATAACAGATCATCTGCATAAAGAGATATCTTATGTGTCTTATTCCCACGGACAATACCAGAAATGTTAGGGGATTCCCTAATAGCGGTGGCCAGGGGTTCCAAAGCAATTTCCTGTCTAGTACTTCGAAAGAGCCTGAAAAAAGGGGATCTCTGATTATTGGTAAGTACAGAAGCCTGAGGTATATGATATATCAGCTTGATCCAATAAATAAATTTTGGACCAATCTTAAGTGCATTGAATAAGTATTCTCATTCTACTATATCATGCCTTCTCAGCATCAAGTGAAATGACACATTCTGAAGTTTTATTTCACGCTCTATATATGATATTCATTAATCTCCTCTCCGTCTCTCTCTCTCGGTCTTTCTGTCTTTCTCTGTTTCTGTCCCTCTCTCTCTGTCTCTCGCTCCGTCTCTCTCTCTGTGTCCCTCTCTCTGTCTTTCTCTCTGTCTGTCTCTGTCTTTCGCTCTCTTTCTCTCTCTCTCTCTCTGACTCTCACTCTGTCTCTGTCTCTATGTCTCTCTCTCTGACTCTCACTCTGTCTCTGTCTGTCTCTCTTTGTCTCTTTATCTTGCTCTCTCTCTCCCCCCTCTCCCCCTCTCCCTCTCCCCCCTCCCTCTCCCCCTCCCTCTCCCCCTCCCTCTCCCCCTCCCTCTCCCCCTCCCTCCCCCTCTCCCTCTCCCCCTCCCTCCCCCTCTCCCCCTCTCCCCCCTCTCCCTCCCTCTCTCTGTCTCTCTGTGTCTCCCTCTGTTTCTCTCTGTGTCTCTCACTCTCTCTCACAGGTAGTACATCACTACTATCAGAGTGGAGTTCAAGATTCGGACGGTCGATGTTAATGGGGAGGTGAAGCTGCAGATCTGGGAAACCATTGGACAAGAACAATGGTTGAACAATTCCGTACAATCACGTTTACGTAAGTTCAATCACACTCTCCCCCACCTCTCCCACCCTTCCCACTCCCCCTATCCACCCTTGCGTCAAGTTAAGTCAACTTTATTTGTCACATACACATACAAGATGTTCAGTGAAATGAAAGTGGCAATGCCTGCAGGATTCCCCTCCCTTCCCGCATCCCTCTCTCCCCCCTCTCTCTCCTGCCTCTCTCTCCCCCTCTCTCTCTTCCCCTCTCTCTCTCTCCCCCCCATCTCTTTCTCCCCCTCCCTCTCCCTCTGAATCTCCCCCCTCCCTTTCCCTCTGCCCCCCTCCCTCTACCCCTCTCCCCCTCTCTCTCCTTCCCTCCTCTCCCTCTCCCCCTCCCTGTCCTGACTCTCCCTCATAAGATCATGTGATAGGAACAGCATTAGACTATTATTTAAATGGTGGCCGATTAGGAAAAGGGGAGATGCAGCGAGACCTGGGTGTCATGGTACACCAGTCATTGAAAGTAGGCATGCAGGTGCAGCAGGCAGTGAAAAAAGCGAATGGTATGTTAGCTTTCATAGCAAAAGGATTTGAGTACAGGAGCAGGGAGGTTCTACTTCAGTTGTACAGGGTCTTGGTGAGACCACACCTGGAGTATTGCGTGCAGTTTTGGTCTCCAAATCTGAGGAAGGACATTATTGCCATAGAGGGAGTGCAGAGAAGGTTCACCAGACTGATTCCTGGGATGTCAGGACTGTCTTATGAAGAAAGACTGGATAGACTCGGTTTATACTCTCTGGAATTTAGGAGATTAAGAGGGGATCTTATAGAAACTTACAAAATTCTTAAGGGGTTGGACAGGCTAGATGCAGGAAGATTGTTCCCGATGTTGGGGAAGTCCAGGACAAGGGGTCACAGCTTAAGGATAAGGGGGAAATCCTTTAAGACCGAGATGAGAAAGACTTTTTTCACACAGAGAGTGGTGAGTCTCTGGAACTCTCTGCCACAGAGGGTAGTTGAGGCCAGTTCATTGGCTATATTTAAGAGTGAGTTGGATGTGGCCCTTGTGGCTAAGGGGATCAGAGGGTATGGAGAGAAGGCAGGTACGGGATACTGAGTTGGATGATCAGCCATGATCATATTGAATGGCGGTGCAGGCTCGAAGGGCTGAATGGCCTACTCCTGCACCTAATTTAATTTAAAAAAAAAAAAAAAAATTAGGCCATTCAAGTCTACATCATTCAATAATGGCTGATCTACCTCTCCCTCCTAACCTAATTCTCTTGCCTTCTCCCTATAACCTCTGACACCTGTACTAATCAACAATCTATCCATCTCTGCCTTAAAAATGCCCACTGACTTGTGGCCTCCACCCTGGTCTGTGGCAATGAATCCCACAGATTCACCACCCTCTGGCTAAAGAAATTCCTCCTCACATCCTTCCTAAAGGAACGTCCTTTAATTCTGAGGCTGTGCTCTCTGGTCCTAGACTTCCCCACTAGTGGAAACGTCCTCTCCACATCTGCTCTATCCGGGCCTTTGACTGTTCGCTAATGTTTCCATGAGCTCACCCTCCCCCTCCCCTCGTTCTTTTAAACCCCAGCGAGTACAGGCCTAGTGCCAACAAATGCTCATCGTACATTAACCCACCCATTCCTGGGATCTGTTGGCGTGAACCTCCTCTGGACCCTCTCCAGAGCCGGCATATCCTTCCTCAGATATGGGGCCCAAAATTGCTCAATGTTACGCCAAATGCGACCGGACCAGCACCTTATAGAGCCTCAACATTACATCCCTGTTTTTGTAAACAAGTAACATTAGCAAATTTGCAGGTGACACAAAGCTAGGTGACAGTGTGAACTGTGAGGAGGATGCTATGAGAATGCAGTGTGACTTGGACAGGTTGGGTGAGTGAGCAGATGCATGACAGATGCAGTTTAATATGGATAAATGTGAAGTTATCCACTTTGGCAGCAAAAACAGGAATACAGATTACTATCTGAATGGTGTCAAGTTGGGAAAAGGGGAAGTACAACGGGATCTGGGGGTCCTTGTTCATCAGTCAATGAAAGTAAGCTTGTAGGTACAGCAGGCAGTGAAGAAAGCGAATGGCATGTTGGCCTTCATAACATGAGGAGTTGAGTATAAGAGCAAAGAGGTCCTTCTGCAGTTGTATAGGGCCCTAGTGAGACCACACCTGGAGTATTGTGTTCAGCTTTGGTCTCCAAATTTGAGGAAGGACATTCTTGCTATTGAGGGAGCCTAGTTCACAAGGTTAATTCCCGGGATGGCGGGACTGTCATATGTTGATAAAATGGAGCGGCTGGGCTTGTATACTCTGGAATTTAGAAGGATGAGAGGGAATCTTATTGAAACATAAGATTATTAAGGGCTTGGACACTCTAGAGGCAGGAAACATGTTCCCGATATTGGGGGAGTCCAGAACCAGGGGTGACACAGTTTAAGAATAAGGGGTCGGCCATTGTGAACGGAGATGAGGAAACACTTTTCCACCCAGAGAGTTGTGAGTCTGTGGAATTCTCTGCCTCAGAGGGCGGAGGAGGCTGGTTCTCTGGATACTTTCAAGAAAGAGCTAGATAGAGCTCTTAAAGATAGCAGAGTCAGATGATATGGGGAGAAGGCAGGAACGAGGTATTGATTGTGAATGATCAGCCATGATCACAGTGAATCGAAGGGCCGAATAGCCTGCTCCTGCACCTGTTGTCTATTGTCTATTGACTTGCAAATTAACTTTGTGGGAAGTTCTCCCCATCACCCCCTCTCTCACCCCCTATCTCACCCCCTCCCTCACCCCCTTCCTCTCCCTCCCTCTGTCCCACCCCCCTCCACGCCTCTCCCTCCCCACAATAGAAAGCATTTTATCGGGATGAATCACAGCACGGTTTAGGAACAGCTCCATCCAAAACCCACAAGAAATCACAGAGAGTTGTGTAGGAAGGAACTGCTGAGTTACTCCAGCACTTTGTACCTGTCCACATTCTCCAGAGATGCTGCCTGACCCGCTGAGTTACTCCAGCACTTTGTACATGCCCACGTTCTCCTGAGATGCTGCCTGACCCGCTGAGTTACTCCAGCATTTTAAGATAAGATAAGATAAGATAAGATGCATTTATTTGTCACGTGCCAATTGGCACAGCAAAATTAAATCACCATGCAGCCATGCAGTAAAAATAAAGAACACAACATGGAGTAGATAGAATTCAACATAAAACATCCCCCCACAGCAGGATCAAAATTTCCCACTGTGAGGGGAGGCACCAAAGTCAGTCTCTTCACAATGTTCCCCACTGTTCCCCCATGTCTATCTTCAGTTTTAAAACAGCATCTCCAGTTCCTTCACACACATAGAAACATAGAAAATAGGTGCAGGAGTAGGCCATTCGGCCCTTCGAGCCTGCACCGCAATTCAATATGATCACGGCTGATCATCCACAATCAGTACCCCATTCCTGCTTTCTCCCCCTATCCCTTGATTCCGTTAGCGCTAAGAGTTAAATCTAACTCTCTCTTGAAAGCATCCTGAGAATTGGCATCCACTGCCTTCTGAGGCAGAGAATCCCAAAGATTCACAACTCTCTAGGTGGAAACGTTTCTCCTCATCTCAGTCCTAAACGGCCAACTCCTTATTCTTAAACTTTGTGTGGCCCCTGGTTCTGGACTCCCCCAACATCAGGAACATTTTTCCTGCATCTAGCCTGTCCAATCCCTAAAGAATTGTACATGTTTCTATAAGGTCCCTTCAATATACTTCTAAATTCCAGTGAAAACAAGCACAGTCGACCAATTCAGGGCTCTCACTTAACTTTTTTTCTCTGTTGCCAGCCGGGCAACCTAGGCAGCTTTTTAGGTTGCCAAATGACAGTTTATGTGGTCATTTAAGAAGGCTTGCATGATGTGTGCGATAATGTGCTCGGACGAAGTGCGTAGTTACCAGTCGGATTATGGTCAATGAAGCATTCGCATATTATTTCTGCTTCAAATAAAGTCACAAACTAAACATACTCACCAATTAAGACTTGATATATACCACAATGACATGCAGCAAAATTACAATACAGTATCTCATCTCTTTTCACACGTTGCAATGAATGCAATTTCTATTATTTCTTTCCACTTCCAAACAAAAATCTGGTTGAATTATTCAGCGTCTGATCAACCTTGGTGAGAAAAAGCGCAGGGCTTGGCAATCGTTTCGCACAACACCTCCGCTAGGTTCGCAATAACCAACCTGATTTCCCGGTGGCTCAACATTTCATCTCCCCCTCCCATTCCAAATCTGTCCTTTCTGTCCTGGCCTCCTCCATGGCCAGAGTGAGGCCCACCGTAAATTGGAGGAGCAGCACCTCATATTTTGCTTGGGCAGTTTACACCGCAGCGGTATGAACATTGACCTCCAATTTCAGGTAGTCCCTGCTTTCTCCTCCGCTTCTCAGCTCTCCCTCATCCCACTGTCTCCGCCTATTCCTTTCTTCTTCCCACCCCCTGCACCCTCACATCAGTTTGAAGAAGGGTCTCGACGCAAAACGTCACCTATTTCCTTCGCTCCACAGAGAGTTTCTCCAGCATTTTGGTCTCCCCATTCACACAAGTTCTGTTATCCCACTTCCCTCACCCACTCCCTACACATTAGGGGCAATTTTACAGAGACAAGTTAACCAACAAAGCCAATGCATCTTTGGGATGTGGGAGGAAACCCACATGCTTGCAGGGAGAATGTGCAAATTCAACACAGACAGTGCCCGAGGACAGGATCGAACACAGATCCCTGGCGTGTGAGGCAGCAAGTCCACCAGCTGTTCCACTATATTTTATTTTCCAACACACAAAAAATTATACGTTGATGACTGGTTACTAAAAAAAAGGAACTATCCATTTTCAGTCTTAAATCTCTAAGTGATGCTATGTCCCCTTTACAGCTACTGTAGGTTTTAATTCAGTTCAAGACTATGGGGCAGTACATTGGCCATAAAGTTGCTGCCTAAAATTGCCAGAGACCCGGAATTGATCCTGAATATGGGTGCTGTCTGTAGGGAGTTTGCTCCTTTTCCCTTTGATCGCATGGGTTTTCTCCGGGTTCTCTTCCAAAGGTGTGCAGGAACCTTTTTCAGACCCAACCCAAAACGTAATATTTTCCTTTTGTCCAGAGATTCTGTCTGACCTGTTGAGTTACTCCAGCTTTTTGTATCTATCTTCAGTTTGAACCAGCATCTGCAGTTCTTTCAACACACAAGATACTATACGATAGAACTTTAGTAATCCAAGGAGGGAAGTTGTGTGTGTGTGTGTGTGTGTATATAGTTATATATTCATATATAAATATGCACTGTTTGTGTTCTCGTTGATAACATTGTTTACAGAGTACTATGTTTACACATTCTGTTGTGCTGCTGCAAATAAGGATTTCATTGGGACATGAGAGAATAAAACACCTTTGATTCTTGACTTACTCCACTAATGTGTGCGATAGAACTAGTGTACGGGTGATCCAGGCACGTGCCGTGAGTAATTACTCAGGGTAGGCAGTCAGCCGGCTTTCAAAAAAAAATCTTAAACTGCGCATGTGCAGATGGTTCTCTTCGTAAAAAATAAGTAACAATTCAATTTTACCAAGGCTTCTCAATCTCCTTCATTTTCTAATCACTGAATGGGTGGGGGACGGAGGATGAAGGCAGGTGGAGAGATGGTGGGAAAAACGGGAGCACACCGGGACGTTGAATCAGTTGTCATCTTATTGAATGACAATACTAATTCAAGGGTCCAATTGGAGGGAGAGTTCCTTTCACAGCGTGTGGAGAGTCTGTGCCCGGGGTTAAAGATGCGGGGAGGGCAGGAGTGTTGAAAAGGAGGAGGGTCAGAGATCATGTCAGACTCACTCACCGCTGCCGCAGCGCTCCGGGACCCGACAGCAGAACCGGCTGCCATTTCAAGCGCCTTCTGCCGGGCCGCTCACCTCTGGCATTGCTCTTCGTCTGAACATCTCTCACCTGCCGCTCGCCGGCTTCGCTCATGTCAACCGCGTCCCGCAAATCCTTACATTCCCACAGCCAAGTAACCTCAACTGGTCCCGTGAGTGCGCTGTCGGAATTTAAAGATTTGCGGGAAGCCGGCCGGCGAGCGGCAGGTGAGAGATGTTCAGACGGAGACACTGCCAGAGGTGACGGGGACTAGCAGAAGGGGCTGAAGTGGCTGAAGTGGCAGGGTCCCGGCGGCCGCTCAAAGTCAGTCACCCGAGCTGCTTCCTTCCTCGGATGTGGCGGCCAGTTCTGCTGTCCGTGCCCGGAGCGCTGCGGCAGCCACCCAAGCGAATTCACTCCCCGGCCACAATAAAACCATATAGCAGTCTGAAGAAGGGTCTCGACCCGAAACGTCGCCTATCTCCTTCGCTCCTTAGATGCTGCTGCACCTGCTGAGTTTCTCCAGCCTTGTGTGTACCCTAGCAATTACAGCACGGAAACAGGCTATCTCGGCCCTTTTGCTCCGTGCCGAACACTTACTGTCACCTAGTCCCATCTACCTGCACTCAGACCGGAGCATGGCAAGTGGGTTACTGACCCCAATCCCCTCCTTCACAACGCCAGACTCCCCAAACACTGTGAACGGAGCTCTCCCCCCACCCCGGGAAATACAGCATTTAAAAACATAAAGCACCAAGAAATGCACTTACCACGTTATTGGTACATTAAGTCCATTCTTCACTCTGTGTTTCCTGAGATACTATTAAAATAATGGCAATCCATATTTGAAAGTCCCGCCAAGAAACTCGCGCTGCGCATGCGCAGTAGGCTGCTGCGCATGCGCAGTGCTGCAAAGGCAGAATTTCTGCTGCCTTCAGCTCCCCTTGAAACTGACGGCTCAGGCAGCGCTGACGGCCCGTGAGCTGCACAGACCTTCGCGTGTTACAAGCGCTGCGGATGAAAGGCACGGAGAATTATGCCTACGTAGGAGTTCGATCTCTTACATAGGCATAATTCTCCTATGCCTTTACTATTTATATTTAAGAATTGCCATTTCATAATTTTAGTCAGGGTGGGCAGTGCCTACCTTGCCTACCCTGACGGCACGTGCCTGGGGCGATCGGTGGTCGGCGTGGACTCGGTGGGCCGAAGGGCCTGTTTCCACGCTGTATCTTTAAATTAAACTTCTTCTTTCGTGTGGCGTGCACAGCCTAAAGTTGTCGGACAAATTGTTCTATTTGATCTTCCGATTGTGCACGTCAAATTGATTGCATTAGTCGAAACAGGGTGGACCACGTGAAGGTTGCAATCTTCCACCTCTAAATTAAACTAAAACACCATAACCAGAGGTAATCTAAAGAAGGGTCTCTACCCGAAACGTCACGCAATGTCTTCTATCTAGAGATGCTGGCTGCTCCATGGAGTTCCGCCGCACAATTAAAGCATGGATAGTCTTCACCCTACTATAGGTACCCATCCAGAAGCAATTAAATTTAAGGTAGCTCTTTTTTTCCCCCAAGAACCCTTTCTTGTTTAAGTCCAAGTCAAGAGTCAAGAGAGTTTTATTGTCATGTGTCCCAGGTAGGACAATTAAATTCTTGCTTGCTGCAGCACAACAGAATATGTAAACATAGTACAGAACAGGAGATGAAAGTTCATTGTGCCTATATTCCATAGACCATATATATATATATATATATATATATATATATATATATATATATATATATATATATATATATATATATATATATATATATATATACACAATAAATAAACAGATAAAATGCAATAGGCTGTTATTTTTCAGAGTTTGGTGGTGGTGTTTAAATTCTGTTTAAATTCCATTTCAAATATTTTTGGAGGACCAGGAAACCAAGCAGCAAGAGTTACTCCAGGGAGTTACTCCAGCTCCAGTGAGTGAGTCTGCGTTGGTTTTCAGCAGTCGCGGCGAGTGGACAGCAATGGCAGCCAGATCTCCCACCATGCAAAGGGAGGGAGAAAGTGGCCGACACCGACCAGTTGCAGTTGCAGTGCGCTTGTGCAGGGCGGCACATGCGCATAACCACGGCCGATGGTGTGCTGGCCAAAGATCCTCGCTATTGGATCGTTGGTGCTGGCCGTGGTTGTGCGCATGTGTAAGGCGGCCGGCCATGTGGATTCATGTTGCATGTTAACCAATCACACACAAGCCAGCATCTCTAACTCCACTGGGTCTGGTGTCTGTTTACAGAGAGTGACAGAGCGAGAGAGAGAAAGGTAGACAGGGGGCCCACTCAGAATTAAACGAGAGGTGTCCCGGGTGCTTGCCAAGCCGGGCAAAATGGCATGGCTTTTAGGTTGCCCCACGGGTCTGTGGGTTGCCATTGGCTACTGGGCATCCGCTAATTTCGAGCCCTGAGAGAGAGGAGAGGAGAGGGAAAGATAGAGGAGAGGAGAGAGAGAGAGACACACACACACACAGACAGAGAAAGGAGAGAGGGAGAGGGAAAGATAGAGGAGAGGAGAGAGAGTGAGATATAGGTTGTGCTCACAATCACTACTCAGAGACTAAATCATGGAAACAAGAAATGCTTTATTTGCGAGTCTGCAGAGTCGGGTGCCTCTCCAAGTTGAGACACACCAAAGTCAGGAAAGTAAAGCCCCTTTAACACAGAATTCTACATTTAACCTCCCCTTCTGGCCCTCTCCAATCAGAGCACTGAGGTGCACAGTCTGTAGTACATCCCCCGCAGTACCTCCCACATCATACATCGCATGTCCATACATGTGCATGGTAATGAGCAGTTTCTTGACCAGGGGTGTGTTAGTAATATTCATTTATTTCATTAAGCATGCTCAGTTGTAAATGACCTGCCCCAGTTTGCTCACCTCCAACTGACCTCTCTCAGTTCTCTTGTATCTGAATTAAAAGCTAGACTCTACTGATAAGGGTCGCATCCATCACTCCCTTCTACCGCTATACAATGCCATCAATCCTTACTCAAGGACAGTTCTGGTAACTTCATCCACAGCTGTGCGCGAACCCTCTCCCTGGCCTCTATTGGTTAGAATCCTCTTTACAAGTTAGAATCCTCTCCTGAACCCTTACAATAGTGGGGTTTAATCACTTTATCCCTCACAAGAGGGAGAGACACAGAGAGAGAGATAGAGAAAGGAGATAGGGAGAGGGAAAGATAGAGGAGAGGGGAGAGAGAGGGATGAATTTTAAAGGAATTGCAGGCTTCACTTTCAGAGCAGATTTACAAGTTTGACCCCAGCGTCTGAAGAAGGGGCTCGACCCGAAACGTTGCCTATTTCCTTCGCTCCATAGATGCTGCCTCACCCGCTGAGTTTCTCCAGCATTTGTCTACCACCTATTAAATTCAATTGTCAGTTAATTACAGAGTGGAGGCGTGCACGCACGCGTGCATGTGTGCGGGCACAGAATACTCCAGGTGTGGTCTCACCAGGGCCCTTTACAACTGCAGAAGGACCTCTTTGCTCCTGTACTCAACCCATCTTTTTATGAAGGCCAACAGGCCAAAACTGCACACAATACTCCAGTTGTGGTCTCAGCAGGGCCCTGTACAACTGCAGAAGGACCTCTTTGCTCCTGTAATTAACTCCTCTTGTTATGAAGGCCAACAGGCCAAAACTGCACACAATACTCCAGGTGTGGTTTCACCAGGGCCCTGCACAACTGCAGAAGGACACCTTTGCTCCTGTACTCAACCCATCTTGTTATGAAGGCCTACAGGCCAAATCTGTACACAATACTCAAGGTGTGGTCCCCATTCACACACTAGTTGAGTTTAGAGATACAGTGCGAAAACAGGCGCTTCGGCTCAGCAAGTCCGTGCCGACCAGCGATCCCCGCACACTAACACTATCCTACGCACACACACACACACGGGGACAATTTACAATCTTCACCAGAAGCCAATAGCCTACAAACCCGCACGTCTTTGGAGTGTGGGAGGAAACCGCAGCGCCCGGAGAAAACCCACGCAGGTCACGGGGAGAGAACGTACAAACTCCGTACAGCCAGCGCCCGTGGTCGGGATCGAACCGTGGTTTCTGGTGCTGTGAGGCGGCAACTCTAGCGCTGGGTCACCGTGACGACCAGAGAGGGAGGGAGAGGTGAATACTTATCTCTCCCTCACCCCTCTCTCTCTCTCTCTCTCTGACATATACACACACAGAGGGAGGGAACGCGGGAGAGAGAGGAGAGAGAGAAGGAGAATCAGACACATTCCTCAAAACTATATATAAAACTTTCCAAAACTCTCTCTCTCTGTATATATATATATATATATATATATATATATAGAGAGAGAGAGAGAGAGAGTTTTGGAAAGTTTTCATATAGTTTTGAGGAATATATATATATAATCTCCCCTTCTCCCCTCTCTACCCCTCCGATTATATCTCTCCTCCTTCCCTCCTTGCTCCTCTCTCTCCCTCACCCTCCCCTCCTTTATTTTACCCTTTCTCTCTCTATCTCTCCCTCTCTCGACAAAACTATCTCAAAACTTTCCAAAACTCTCCCAAACTTTTTCTCACACTCCTTCCCTCTCACCCTCCCTCTCTTCCTCTCTCTCTCTCACCCTCACTCTCTTCCCCTCTCTCCAAAACGTATTCAACACTTTCTCAAAACTTTTCTAAACTCTACCAAACGTTCTCACACTCCTTCCCTCTCTCCCTCCCTCTCTCCCTTCCTCCCTTCCCTCTCTCTCTCCCTCTCCCTCTCCCTCTCTCAAGATATCCAAAACGTCCTCAAAACTTTCTCAAAAGTTCCTCAAAACTTTTCAAAACTCTCCCAAACTTTCTCCCTCCCTCTCTACCTCTCTCCCTCCCTCCATCCTTACCCCCCTCTTTTTTTCTCTCCATCCCACCCTCAGTACACCAAAAAACAACACAAAATCACACCGGAACCAACAATCGGCATTTCGCCCTCCACCCGGACGCCTGGGACCCGCTGTCCCGCTTTGCCAGTGCCGGTGCGCCGTCTAAAAGCATCCCTTTCCCGCCGGAAGCTCCTTTGTGGACCAGAGGTCCGCCACCCAACCGGAAGTGGCGCGGGAATGCAGCTGTGAAGAGCAGGCAAGGGTGAAAGCGCTGCCAAGCAACGGGGGAGGCAGCAATGCAGCCAGTGATGCATGCATTCACTTTAATGCAGCATGGGAGCATGCACAGGCGCTGGCAGGCGGTTCGCCACACTTTATAAACTCACACTATATCCACACTTAATGTGGCCCTACAGGCCGATTTCTGTCTCATTTCCAAACCATTTGCCCCAATAACTCCCCCAAAGTCAGCAAGCCGACCTTGCGGGACAAGGGCGTGGATACGGGGAGCCAAGAGAGTCTGGTAAAGGCCGTTTGGCCCATTTCACTCCTGCTAGCCCACACTTGGCATTGTCTGAATCGGGTCTACGTTCGCCCAAATCCCCTCTCCCTGAGAGACAGAGATACAGAGAGAGAGAGAGAGAGAAAGATAGAGACAGAGAGAGAGAGGGAGAGATTGAGAGAGAGAGGGAGGGAGATAGAGACAGATAGAGAGAGACAGCCAAAGAGACACGCGAGAGAGAGAGAGAGAGAGAAAGAGTTTCAGAGAGAGGGAGACACAGACAGACAGACAGACAGAGTGTCAGAGAGAATGTGAGAGAGAGGGAAAGAGAGACAGACAGAGAGAACGAGAGAGACAGACAGAGAGAGAAAGAGAGACAGACAGAGAGAGACAGACAAGAGAGAGAGAGACAGACAGAGAGAGAGAGACGGACAGAGAGAGAGAGACAGACAGAGAGAAAGAGAGAGACGGGGAGAGAGAGAAGGAGACAAAGCCAGATAGACAGAGCCAGAGAGGGAGGGAGAGACAGACAAAGAGAGAGGGAGGGAGAGACATAGAGAGAGACAGATAGAGAGAGACGGCGAGAGAGATAGAGGGAGATTCAGAGAGATAGAGAGAGACAGAGAGAGAGAGAGACAGACAGAGAGAGACGGTGAGAGAGACGGCGAGAGAGACAGAGAGACAGACACAGAGTGAGAGAGAGAGACAGAGAGACAAACAGCAGGAGAGAGACAGAGAGAGAACGAGAGACAGACAGAGAGAGAGAAAGAGAGACAGACATAGAGACAGAGAGCGAGAGAGAGACAGATAAAGACGGAGAGAGAGAGAGAAAGGGAGAGCGAGAGAGAGACAGAGACGGAAACAGAGAGAGACAGAGAAAGACAGAATGTGACAGAAAGACACAGAAAGAGAGAGAAAGAGACAGAGGGAGACAGACAGACAGAGAGGGACAGACAGATAGAGAGTCAGAGGGAGACAGAGAGAGATATAGAGACCAAGAGAGAGACAGACAGAGAGAGAGGGAAGTAGAGAGAGACAGACAGAGAGAAAGAAAGAGAGAGACGGAGAGAGACAGAAAAAAGGCGTGAAACAGAGGGAGACGGCGAGAGAGATAGAGAAAGAGAGACAGAAAGAGAGAAAAGGAGAGACAAAGAAATGCAGAGACAGGGAGAGTGAGAGAGAGAGATACAGAGAGAGAGGGAGAGACAGAGAGAGCTAGAGAGAGAGAGACAGACAGAGAGAGTGACAGAGAGACAGAAACAGAGAGAGAGAGGGAGTGACAGAGAGAGATAGAGAGACAGCGCGCGCGAGAGAGAGAGAGAGAGAGGGAGAAAGGGTGACAGTTACCAAGAGAGAGAGATAAGAGACAGAGAGAGATAGGGAATGACAGAGAGAGAGTGATGGAGTAACTCAGAGGGTCAGGCAGCACCTGTGGAGAAGATAGACACAAAGTGCTGGAGTAACTCAGCGGGTCAAGCAGCATCTGTGGAGAGAAGGAATGGGTGACATTTTGGGTCGAGACCCTTTGGTATAGTATAGTTTAAAGATGCAGCGCGGAAACAGGTTTTTCGCCCACGGAGTCCACGCCGACCAGCGATCACCACCCCGTACACTAGCACATATCCTACGCACATTAGGGACAATTTAACAATTTTGTGGAGACGATTAATCTACAACCCTGAATGTCATACATCCCTGGTTTAAGGAAACCGGAGCACTCGGAGTAAAAACCCACGCAGGTCAAGGGGAGAATGTGCAAAACTCCACACAGACAGCTCCCCTAGTCAGGATCAAGTCCGGGCCTCTGGTGGTGAGACGGCAACTGTACCGCTGCGCCACTGTGCCACACAGAATTACATAACGGTTTCCTCTGCCATAAACGCACCCAATATGTGCTAGTAATGTCCTGCTTGCCAGCTTGTTGACCCTCTGTGTTCCCCTCCTCCAGGGTTTAGGAACCATTGCTTTGGAGGGAGAGACGGGGATGTGAGCGGCCATTGAAGGTGGTCAGGGTGCCGTTGAGCCTCCCTCCCCCCCCATCTGCTCGGTGTGTGGGCTGATCTTCGAGGGGCTGAGCTTCGATGGAGGACCATATGACAGGGCACAACATGGAGAAGCGTTATGAGTGCGACGTGTGTGGCAAGGCCTGGCAGTGCCCGAGCAAGCTGGAGATACACCGGCGGGAGCACACGGGAGAACGGCCCTTCGACTGCTCGGAGTGCGGAAAGAACTTCACCTGCTACAACAACCTGCTGCAGCACAAACGCGTGCACTCCAGCGTGAGGCCCTTCACCTGCTCCGACTGCGGCAAGAGCTTCAAGATGGCGAAACACCTGAAGGTGCATCGGCGGGTGCACACGGGCGAGAAGCCCTATTACTGCTCCAACCTGCGGCTAGAACTTTACCCAGTTGTCGGGGCTGCAGGAGCACCGGCAGGTGCACAGCAGTGAGCGGCCCTTCACCTGCTCCGACTGCGGCAATGGCTCTTCAGTCGTCGCCAGAGCTGAAACAGCACAGGCGCCTGCCCCTTCCCCAGACCCGGTGAGTGCAGAGTACTTGGCCACGGTCTCCCACGCCCTGCAGGCCTGTACGAAGCTCTCCACAAAGGGGGGTGCATGACAGGATTGCAAACATTTTATGTGAAATAATGTGCGCGCAGCGCACATCACGAGCAGGAAGCCTTTCACGTCCGGGTTCCAGAACCCGCTTAAGGGCCCTGAAAGCTCTGGGGTTTTAGATTCTCTCTGGTGCATCTGAGCCTTATTTTGGAGCTTTTTGCACCACATTTATGACCAATATTTCAGAAATAATTTTGGTTGAGTCAAGAGTAGTGAGTGGGTGGAATGGGATGATTGGATCATTGTTGTATACATTTTTTTTAAAATTAATAATTGTTGTCCTTGTTTTTAACAATCAAGTTGTACTGTTGTAAAATGTTATGTAAAGTGTTATAAAGGAGCAGGCAAAAACTGCAAATAAAACCGTGTGCGGACGCGGCGCCGACAGACAAGAAGCCAAAGCCAAAGAAACGAATAGAAATGCGGCCGAAACGCGAATGAACCAAAAGAGTCCGAAGACGAAACGCCTACCAACCGAAAGGATGGGACGCCTAAATTCAAGCTAACCAAAAGCGCGGGACGCCTAAACGCCTACGAACCGAAAGGCTGCGTCGCCTAAAAGCAAACTTACCGAATGGCCGCTCAGTCGATACGCCACCTACCCGAAAGGCTGCAGCGCCTACAAGGCCAACGGACGACAGCCGCTCAACAGAAAAAGTCCAATAATGGACTTGGCGTTGCCAGGGGGCGGGACTTCTCAGCGATTGGTCCAGACCCCCGCGTCCATCACACATCACCGTGAAGCATGAAAATTGTCCCAGAATTGCCAGAATGCGATACACTACACTACAGTTGCCAAAGGACAAAGGTGGAATGGCACTTCCAAATTTTAGGATATATTTCTATGCAGCCCAACTTCGACCACTAATTAATTGGTGTGAGGACAGCTATATAGCTAGGTGGAAAGAGATTGAGACATATATCCCTGACTTCCACATACAAACACTTTTGGGAGAAAAATTTCGCTTCCTGGACATATCAGGAGTATAATCGATCCAATAACGATATTTTATTTAGAAAGCTGGTTCACTCCTACCAGACAACTTAAACTGAATAAACGACAAAAAGTTTTAAGATGGATAGCTTTGGATAATGAATTTAAACCAGGGATGTATGAACTCAACATTTAAAGAGTGGATGAAGAAAGGAATGACTGCATTTTTGTACTGTTATTGAAAATGGAGACCTAAGAGGTTTTTCAAGATTTGAAGGATAGATTTTGCACTTCGGAACCAAGACTTGTTTAGATACCTCCAACTGAGAGATTATTACAATAAAAAGGTAAAAAGGAGAAGCACTAGAGGAAAAGAGTCCAGTGATAGAAAGTGATAGTTAGTACGTTATCATCAAAAACATTAAGGATTATTTCTAAACTTTATCATAGTTTAATGGAATGTCAAGCTAAAAATACATTTTATGTAAAATTTAAGTGGAAAAAGAATTGAACATTACAATCTCAGAAGAAGAATGGCATCTATATGTGTGGTAACACTACAGACATCCACCAATTCACAAAATTGGAGAGAATTTAATTGGAAAAATTTGATTTGTTTCTTTATTACCGCCTAACATAAAAAGCAAGCAAATTCTAAGACAGCAAACATGCTGGAGGCAATGTGGTCAAACAGACGCAAACCATGCACATATCTTCTGGAGTTTCCCAAAAATAGAACCATTTTGGGACAGAGTGAATTCAGGAATTAACGGAGGTATTAGGATATATAGTCTGCAGAAGTGTTCCATTTTATAAACCTGGGTAATATAAATACAGTGGTGCTGTGTGAAATACAGTGGAAGACCATTACATGGTTAAAATCCTACTCACAGCTGGCAGAAAGGCCATTACAAGAAACTGGCTCGCAGCGGACACACCCAGACTTAGACAATGGTTAGACATAGTACAGGAAATATTTGTCGTGGAGAAAATGACCATATTCTCTAAGAGTGAAAGAAGACGAGTTTAACAGAAAATGGGGAAAAATGGATTAGGTATAGAAATAAAGACATCAAACACTGTATAATTTTATAGACAATAATGTAAGTTATTGTAAAATGTTTTCATATGAAAATAGTCTGTATACTGCATCATTAATTGTAAATCTGAATCCCCCCGCTACACTGTTGTACATTTCATTGTAATGTTGTATGTTTCGTTGTTATATTTGTGTTTTATTTGTGTATACATAAAAGCAATAAAAACTAAAGTGAAAAAGAAAATTGTCCCAAACCTCCGCTCCACCCCACCCCTCAGCCCGCGGAGGGTGGCCGTGGGAGAGTGGGGGTTGTCCCGAGGAATGCACACCTTCGGGCCGCTTTCAACTTGGTGCTTGGTTCAGATTGTCCAGTCACCTATGGCTTGTGTGGGAAAATGAACCTGACGCACCCATCCCACCTTCTCTCTCCCCCCTCTCTCTCTCGCATTCTCTCATGGCCTCGTCTCCCTCCTCCTCTCTCCCTCTACTCTCTCTCCTCCTGTCTACTCTCTCCCCCCCTCATCTCTCTCCCTTCTCTCTCCACCTCCTCTCCCTCTACACCTCGCGGTAGTCCCCACCCGCGGTAGCGTCCCACAGTCACTGACCGCGATGCACTGCCATTGGACCCCAACCTCCACACCAGGGTGACACCCCCTCCCCCGACCCCCGGTATTTGACACCCACACCAGGGTGATCCACCCCGAGGCCGCGGGACAGATGGTTTATAAATTACCGTCTCGGTATTTTTGCGGAACGCACCCAAGCACAAAACAGGCAGCAGCTCTGGAGAGAAGGAATGGGTGACGTTTCATGCCAAGACCATTCTTCAGAGTGCGTCTGAAGGGTTTCGACCTCGAAACGCCACCCATTCCTTCTCATCAGAGATGCTGGAGTTTGCTCCAGCATTTTGTGTCTATCTTTGGTGTGACAGTTGTGTCATTTCATCGGCTTCCAGTATTGCGCGCCCAGGAGAGAAGCTGGACATGCCGCTTGCATCTATTCAAACAAGTGCGCTCAAATTGAAATCCTACATTAACCATGTTCCCGAATGTAAGAATGATTTATACATGATATACACCACTTAATTAACCATGTATAAATGTATATCATGTATTACATGTATAAATCGTTCTAACATTTGGGAACATGGTTCATCGCGGTCAGTGAGTGTGGGACATTACCGTGGGTGGAACAGGGCCTGTCTCACCAGCGCGTGCACATCAGTGGCCAGCCTTATGACTGCCCGTACTGTAGAGGATGTTTGACAGCTCGCTGGGGTTGCGGCACCCCACCAGCGGGCCCACGCCGGCGAGCAGCTGTTCCCACTGTGACAAGAGAGCATAGTGGCTGCAGTGAGCGACCAGCGGTAGGTACACACCGGAAGAGAGAGCCTTTCTTTAGCGTTATGCACTGAGTAGGAAGGGTTTCACCCGCTTGTCCAGCCTGTGGCAGCACCAGCTCAGGTGAGCGTTCCCTTCCCCTGCCTCTCCTGTGGGTAAAGGTTTCACCAAGCCTTGACCACCTGCTGGGAGCACCGGCGAGTCCACACTGGCCAGCGCCCCTTCACCTGCGTACCGCTCTGTGGCAAGCTTTGCCTGCCCCTCCAGCCTGCTGGCACACCGCCACGTGGATAGGCACTTTATGTAGACACAAAATGCTGCAAGGATATGGGTAATGTTTCGGGTCGCTTCTAAAGTCAACCCAATCCTTCTCTCTAGAGATGTTGCTTATCCTCCGCTGAGTTATTGCGGAGATACTTTTTGTCCCTTTTTTGTTTTGAAAGCAGCATCTGCAGTTCCTTGTTTTGTAAACATTTCTGGTTAACCATCTCTGCACCTTCCCCAAAGCCTCCACATCAGTCCTGTAATGGAGTGACCAGAACTGTATGCAATACTCCAAATGCTACCTGACTCAATGTGCCATAAAGCTGCACATATACATTCCTCTATCTCCCCCCTCTCCCTACACTCTCCCCCCACTCGTACACAAATTCTCTCCACTCCACCCTCTCGTGCCCCCCTCCTCTCTCACATACACTTCCTCTCTCGCTCCCTGTCTCTCTCACACTCCCTCTCTCGCTCCCTGTCTCTCTCACACACCCCTCTCTCTGTCCCTCTCTCACACGCACTTCCACTCCCTCGCTCTCTTTCTCTGAGCTCACACACACGCTCCCTCTCTCTTGCTCTCCTCTCGCGCACGCTCGCTCTCACACACACACACCTCCTCTCACACACACACAACACTCCCTCTCTCTCACACACGCAACCCCCCCCCCCTTTCTCTCTCTCGCACACACACAAACACAAACTCCCTCTTGTCTCTCTTGGTCTCTCTCTCTCTCACACGAACACACATTCAAAACACCTTCGCTCGGTTTCGCAATAAACCGACCTGATCTCCCTCGGTGCTCAAGCACATCAACTCTCCCACCCATTCCGAATCTGCTCTTTCTATATTCCTGGGCCTCCTCCATGGCCAGAGTGAGGCCCACCATAAATTGGAGGAGCAGCACCTCATATTTCTCTTTGGGCAGTTTTGCACACCCAGAAGTATGAACATTGACCTTTCTAATTTCAAAGTAGTCCCTACTGTCTCTCCCCTCTCTGTTTCCTCCTCCCTCCTTCTCTTAGCTCTTCTCTTCTCTAGCCCACCTGGCTCCACTCTCTACCTTCCTCCTTCTCCGCCGCTTACTCCGCCACCCTAGTCTGAAGAAGGGTTTCGAACCGAAAGTTGCCTATTGCCTCCTCTTCGCTCATAGATGCTGCACTCACCTGCCTGCTTTTACTTGCCTTTCATCACATTTGTCTCCCTTTGATTTTCCAGCTCATCTGCAGTTCCTTCTAAGGCATGTTAAAGTGTTTTCTTAAGGAAAAGTGTTGACGCATTTGTGCCTCACGTAACAAATAAAGCAAGTTTATCCTGACCTCCACAGTGAAAAATGTTGGAAATTTGGTCCGTAATATTGGTAAAAAATGGATATGATATTTCTGCTGAAAAACAGAAAACCAAAACGTTTGGGCTGAATAACAATAAAGGATACTTTACTTACAATGTATAGAGATGTATTGTCTGGGCACAGCACCATATTAGATATCTGTCTGCACTGCCGTGTCCCAGCTAAGGACAAGGTAGTGGCTTTCATCCAAGTCTGACAAGCTTGTTTTAGTTCACAGACAGATGTCCTTCTGGAACCAAGATGGAAGTCATTTGAAAAACAAAAGAGAATGAATTTAGTTGTCCTTCCGGAATGGACAGCTGTGCCAAGATTTGAGAATAAAGCTGACATTGCAAATATATGGGTTGTCCAGTTTCCCTTAGAGCTCACGGATCTTTTGCTCAGATTTTAGAAGGTTTTTGTGTTTTATTGATAAGAAAATTTGTTTAATAGTAAGATTAAAATACAAGAACTTACCAGTTCGAAGTGGGTTGATCGGTATTTTATGAGGAGTTACGATGAGGGATAACGTGAAGACCCCGCCTCACGCTGGCAACGGCATACTTTCAAAGCAGCGGCATGAAAAACACAGAACACCAAAAGCCGGTCGTTAGTAAGAGTTAGTAACATAGTAAGGCTCATAAAAGACTCAGAACTACCATTTGATCATTTATTTTATGGAGGGTGGGAGTGGAGGGCACGTAATCCCTCATCGTAACTCCTCATGTAAAAATAACGATCAAACTTCGAACTGGTAAGTTAGCCTATCTTGTTTAATCTTACTATTTTACTTCGGAGTCACGTGAGTGGGGGACTACGAGTGAAGATTTTAAAGCTTTCTGTGTTTTTTATGTCGTAGAAGAATCAATCCGTACGACAGTCGGGCTAAGTAAACACAATACATAAGAAACCAGACTAATGTTAGATCATTTCACAATTAACTTTTTTAATGGTTTAAAGACCATATAATGAACCCTCCTTATATCTGAGGGAAAATGATTACAAGTGATAAAAGATAGAAGTGACTACACCATTGATTTATTAGCAATTAATAGTAAACAAAGCAGGTGATTATAGTGCTCCCAACACCGCGTGTCCAAAGCTTGTCATAGTGTGAACAGGTTTATTGTAAGAACTTTGAAAAAAGTTTCTTCTCTACACCACCACTGCGACTTTTAAAATATGCTCGAGAGGCACGTCCCGCCCCTTTGCCGCGACGTAGCTGCCGCCCTGGTGGAGTGAGATTGAGAACACATCAGTGTCTACTCCCGCTAAAAACCAACACCTGTTTCAACCATTTTGAGATAGTTTGAACTGAAGCTTTTTGTGTGTGGTTTTTTGTGGCGTAAAACCATTAACGCTTTTTTTTTTCATATTCCTCAAAGGGTGTCAGTAACTTTAATATATTTGTTCTAATGTTTAACCACACACAAAGTAGGATCAATATGATAAGCTTGAAAGTTACCTTGTGTTCCAGAAGTCTCCCTGGTCCTGCTTGCTTTGTTTGATCAACTCGTAAACATAGAACACAACATAATCTGTTAGTCACATGCATACAGTCTTAAAACGCAACATTTGTAAAGTTTGCACTCTTTGAGCTGAGTGACCAGTGACATTAACATGACTAATTTCAATGTCAATCTTTTCCAATGTCAACCTTCAATTGAAGTCCATTTTCTAGTGAGTAGCGCAAGTACAATGCTCACATCCCAAATCTTCTGTGTTATCTTGGTTGGGTGGATTAATATTAAAGATTCCTTTCATGAATCTAGATATTAATGGATGCGACCCAATTGATCTCTGATCAGTCATAAGCCCCTAAATAGGACGACAAAGCACTGCGTGCAGTGTTAATGGCACTGTAACTTACAATGTTGCTGAAAATGCAAATTGGCAAGGAATTCCAAAACATTTGCAATAATTTTACAGTATCATAAGAAATATTTGACTGTGTGCAAAAGTCTTCCCATTTTCTTAATATGTGTCATATATTGCTTTTGTGTGCTATTGCGCCATGATTGCAACCATAACTTTCATAGTTTTGGTCCGACAATGCCAGCTCCTAGTAGTGGTCTGGTCAAAAACCTGCAGATTAACAAATTCATATATGCATACAGGGTAAATCTCTTTAGTTACCGGATTAGTCAAGATATCACTACAGTTAGGAATCGACATAATATGGTTCTTTAATCATATTCAGCATTACTGGGAACCAAGGTTGAGTTGGCCAATTTGGAACCCAACAATCCAGAAAGCAGAATCTTGGTTCTATCTCTTCTTCAGGCATCTCTGAATCAAAGCAAATGGTGGAAAAGCTTTTATAAACATCTTTCCCCAGTGGTAATGAAACAGCATCTACTGCACTGCATCTGGATCGTGTTCCCAAGACACATAAGTAGGCAACTGATGATTAAGCTAGATGCAAACAAATCTATTTCTGGCAACCCAAATTGGTTTACAATATCTTAAATATTGCTGCTTAAGCATGCCATTGCCGTATTATCTTTAAAAAAAATCCTGGACTTCATCTTGCTACCACATTGTCCTTACCCGAATGTAGCTTGCTGAAATCCATATTTGGCGACCAATACAACCATTGCCATATTCTCATTGGGCCAGACAATCACATGATACTTGACCTAACTCCCCCCATGTGATTAATGTATTGCAACCGCCGTTTTATTGTCTAACTGTATTAACACATGTAAGACCTTTTTTTAGCACAACAATAGCTTTAAGTCCATAAAAAGCACCCAATAACTCCAAATAGTTGTAAAACCATAAACTGAAGAAGACGCTGCTTCTTGAGCTTTCCATCTACTTCCACAACTGGAGGACGAATCTGTAGCCCCCCATCCGAGAGCACTAAGCATCCGTTTGTAAAAGCCATTTCAGGTTGTTTTTAATCATGATATTCTTAGCAGCATGTGGGACATTTTCAACCCACCATTGTAATTCCAACACGGCTTTCTTTTGTTAATTGCATAGGCCTGTCAAAGTGACCTGCCTTCTCTTTAAGAGCCCTTGTATTTTGTCCCTTTGAAGAGTTTTGATAATGTAATGGACCAAATTCCACTGATGGGAAATGCTGCTAGCCGTAGTCTCTTTCCAAATGTTTTCGCCACTCCTCGGATGGAGGATAAGGTTAGTGAATGAGGGGACGGTAATTACAAGTCATCAAGATGTCATTGGCCTTCTCTGTTGGCAAAGTACTAACATAGTCACTGAGTTAATTTCAAACCCCAAAACAGTTAAATTGATTGTGCTAGCTGCAGCTGGGACTTAATTGGATGAATGTGCAAAACCCTAGCTGTCAACACAAAAGCTTTAGTAACTGAAACTGAGTGCTGTCAGCTGACTCTTGAGTATCACTAATGATCAGAATATCATCCAGATAAGCCATAACAATGTGTTGTCTGTGCTCTATAAGTTGGGCTAAAACTGGTTTCAACCGTTTTGTAAAGAGTCTAGGAGCCGAACTCAATCCAATTGGTAAGCTTTAAACTGCCATAATTGTCCCAGCCAATTAAATTTTAAATACCTCCTGAAGCATTGATGAATTGCTACAGAATAATAGGCATCTTCAAATCGAATCTTAAGCCCATAGTAACAGACCCTGCTGAAATAAGATATTTGCGAGTTACTGAATGTCTCCATCTTAAAATGTTTGTATTCTACAAACTTATTCAGATCTGTAAGGTCCAGATAATAATTCTGCAACCACCATCTTTTTTTATCTCTGGAAATATATTAGAGGACAAACTTGGGATGCTTATGATTCATTAAGTCTTTTCAATTACGCCCCGCTATTTCCGGAGTGAATTTGGTCATTTCCACATTAATCTCCATTCTTTCGTGACTGCAGGAAAACCAGCATAAGCATAAGCAGGTCTGATTCTGTACAGGAGGGATTAACACCTTCTTTAAAAAATAATAAATGGCTCCTGGAATGTCTGCTGGGTAGATACATATCGCGATCAGAAGTTATGTTTAAGCAGCATTATAAATTTTGTGCAGAATATCCCTCCAACTGGAGGGTCATCCACAGTTTCTTTAAGTATATTAGTTGTTAATACCTCTCGTATGAGCGTGGTGGTCTCCTTCTTCCCGAATACAGGGAAGAACTTGCCGGCACAGCAGGATAGTATTTTCGTGACAAACTTCTGCTTCTAAGAATGGAAATCGAAAAACCCCTTCGGGTCGAAAAAACCCACTTCTTTGTCCAAAAACAAAAGTTTTTAACATTGCTGAAAATGATGATTTGATTCATCATTCAAAAACTCTTCAGCTCTGTTTCGGCAGAATTTTTCTCCAAACAAATACCCAGGAGCTTGAACTCCATTTTCTTGACACGGCTTGCAAATCTAGGGTGAATATGGAGCCGGAATCGCCGTTTTCTCATTGCATTAATATGATAGAATGAATTAGCATAATAAGCCAAAGGTATCCTTTTGATCTTTTCCGTTTCAGATTCTTCCCATTTTGTCCTGCCAAGAGGCCGTAATGGCGGGCAGAAATTAAATTTGACGCAGCTAGTTTGAAACGTTGCAAGCTAGGGCGTCTCGTATTTGGAGTCATACGACGTCCATATCATCTGCGATTTCACCGTAGGCACTTCCATGAGGCACAATTTTTGGAGCTTTAATATAAATTCTGATGTTTCATTCATCCAGAATTGTGAGAGTTGGTGATGATACCATATAATTTACGTTTTGCAGCTAGGTATTTCTTCCATAGCCTCTCACCATTCCTGTCAGGTATAGCAAACTCTTG